>APFE030687597.1:64859-82457 GCA_000404065.3 Pinus taeda
TTTTTTCTGACTTCTGAAACATCACAGAAAAAATTATAGTGAAAATGCCACGATGACCTATTTGGAGCAGCGAAACCCTAGAATCCAAAGCTCTGATACCAATTGTTATGAACCAGCTCAAGAAAAGATAGAAAAGATAGATCAACGCCTTAGAATTCAGCCTCTTCGAGGGGGCAACCTCTTTACATTACATAAATGAACAATTCTTGGATGATACAAATGAAAATACCTCCTTTCTATATATAGGATTCTAAGGGGTCATTATATAATCAGAGCCTACATAACAATAATAATTTAAGGGCACAATAATAACAATAGTGGGCTTCTACGGGGCACAATAGTAACAATATGGGCACTACATGGGTACATCAATATAATAAGAGGGTTAACTAATAATAATAAGGGGTTACACTAGTAGTATAGGGGCCTAACAAGATGAGACTATGCAGTATGCATTTCAGGAGGTTTGAATGTGGCTAAGTGACCCAGTTGAGGAGTTTTCCTAGTTTTGACTAAGTGTTGGATCAGTGAGAAAAAATTGAAATAAAACAAGACTTGAAAATAACACACACTTAGGTCACTTGATGACATGACAAGGAACACTCATAACACATGAACAACATACTTCCCCTCAATGTGACAACTTTGCGATGACTTACACCAAGTGCAACACCAAAGGTACACTTTGCGATGATAGTGATGACACTTGTGCAATAGTGCTTGAAACTTTGGAAATGAGTGTGATACATGTTTACATGGTAAGTACAACTCATCAACGCAAATATTACCACTTGAAACATGTTAGAACCCCACTTTACATGATAAGCGACACTTCTCATGCCAAAATACAACGCTTTCTATATGAGAAGAAAAGTGTGAATGACACTTTTGATATGCGAATGACGGTGAAAACAACGCATGCCATAGCTAAGGTAACATGAAAAAGAAACTAATTAAGATGAAAACAAGTGAATATGACAGTCAAAAACATGAAAGCAATACTTGGGAAAGTGAAGGCACGCAAAAGCGATAGTTTGGAAAACTCACCAAAAGAAAAATACAATCACAGCCAAGAGTGAGAGATTGTCAATGAAAGTGGGCATTGGCTGTCGACATGGGTTGATCATTACACAGGCACGGTATTGATGTACAATGTTATGCTTGTACAATATTTTGAAAAATAATTCTCTCATGAACTTGTTACAAACTAAGCATGTGTGAAGAGGTGACTTCAACATTCATAATCCAAGAGGGAGCTCAAAGACTTAACAAGGCACCAGTCGACCAAGAAATGACTATAAAATGATTGATCACAAGATCCTCAGCAGGCTCCAAAATTCAAGTGTAGGAAAAAATTTAGAGGATGCTTGTTGTAGTGAAAAAAATTACTTTTGATGTGGAAATTATCGTGGATATTCCACTGGATAGTTCATCACAACATATTTGATAATAATATATTAAAATACTGAAATTTTACACTATTACAGTGTTAATAAACTTTAAGATTTGTGGATTTAACTATAATTAGTGCATGCATGCGAATATAAATTATGAAGAAAAGTAGAGAATGTCAAAATGAGCTCACACACACATAAGACACAAGATATTCTCTTTGGTAAACCCTTTCAGGAGAAAACCCAGCTGAAAGGTGAGGTCGCTTCGCTCTCTTTCTCTGTCTAGAAATATGGATGCAGGTACAAAGAAGTAATGTATGTGGCCAGTGGGATACTATAGTGCACCTATATTCTCTGTGTGCTCTACCTCCTATCTCTCCTGGCTATAGTTTCTCATCTATGGAACAAAATCCTCTCAAAAGAAATGGAATGCCTCTTCCTCCTAGTGGCACAATTATAACAGAGCCCGATAGCCCACTAGTGGTGACGTTTGACTACATCAACTCTTAACTAGAGTTACAAAATAGACTCTTCTATATTCTTTTACATCAAAAACACCTAGCTAGCCCCTTTTCCATAAATAATTGGGGCTGACGCAGCATCCTCCCGAACTATAGGTGTGAAAATAGGAAGGTCAACTTCTTAGGGACATAACTTTTGCATACAGTCTTTGATTGATTTGCTTCTTCCATCATTGGAAAGGTCTTTGTGTGCAGAATAGCATGAAAAGGTGTTTCACTAGAGAGACAATTTTTTTCCCCAAAAAAATGTCGTTTTATGCCTCAAAACACTCCTGGAAGGTTTCAGACCCTGTTTTGCCAAACTGGGTCCCGCTAGTAAAAACGGCCCCATGAGTTTATTCCTCCACTTTTTCCACCCCAAATGCATCGAGATGGATGACAAAAAATGTAATGATACAATTCGAACCAACTTTAATTGGAAAGAAAAAACTTTGGCTTCATGTTCATCCAACCTAGGCAGCAACATGACTGAAAACATTGGCCCTGAGAAAAATGCTAGATAGAAATGAAATAATTAAAACAATGTTCCATTTTCAAAATTATCTAGCAATATTTTGTTAGCCAATTTGTTTTCATTGGTGACAACTGATGTCATTGATGTCAAAGGAAATATGGAAGCTTGAGGATGCTTTTGTTAAGGTGATTGAGTATTTGTTGAGATTAAGTTGCATATTTATCTCGATCAAAAGGGCATGCAAAGTGTATGGTTCGACAATTGTCTTAGAGACCTTTCCTATGGTATATGGAACTTGATTTAACTCTAAAGGAGTGAAGAAAAAAAGAAATGTTGAAGTTTCAAAATTTAAGTAGGGTTCCAACTCCTCCTAGTTCCATTTCACACAAAATGAAAAACAATCCCCCCCCCCCTGGTTGTTAAATTTTTGAAAAGTTAGAGGGGCCTGAATTATGGTGATCATCATCCATTGTGACAAGCTAATGGGTAGTGTGTGGCATGCTTGGAAAATGTGTGGGAGTTTTAATGGAATATGTGACAAATTTCATACCCCTCCCCCCTTTGTTAAATTTTGGGTAGGAAAGGGGGCCCTGAAACGAATCTCATCCTTTGATCAAGCAATGGTTACACCAATCAATGGTTGATAAAGTTCAAAGATGTGTGATATGAAGCATGAAGTGGTGGACAACATGTCCAAAAGGACGATGACATATCATGTCGGCAGACATGTGGCAGTATAATAGGTTATACATGGCATGTCAAATTGGAATTTTTAGGTAGCTATCTAGGTAATTTCCCAAAGACAAGTAGCACCACCCAGAGGGTGCCACATGGCATGGTGAAATGAACATTTCTTTATGATGATGTCAACACCAACATTTCCTTACACGGTTAAGGGTATGGTCATGAGGCTTAGTCACATGGGTGAAAGTAAAATCCCTCAAATTAAACATGACAGATAAGGGCATGGATTTTGTGGTATTGTTATATGGATCGAAAATATCAAAGGCATCAAGAATGTTGGTGTCGATCAAATAGTGTCACGATTTTTGTTGTGTGGGTGTGTGTTATATTATTTCCATGACTAGTCACATGTGCAAGGGGGGTGATAACCCCCCCTGTTTGTTTTGTGGGGTGTAATAGGGAGGGGAAATGGCCCCCCTGCACAAGGTTTGGAGCAGCGCCCCTGGAAAAAAATAAATTGGACCCTATATTAGGTGGGTGGACCTACCTATGGTTTTGTGCATGGGTTTTACACATGGTTTGGGCATGATGGTTTTCTGCCCATGGTATTTTGTAGATCTGGTTAAGGGAACTATGGTTATGTTCTATTCCAGGGTTAATGGATTGGGGTTTATGAATTCTTCGGCATGTATATAGATGTATTGTAACATTGAAAGGAATATAATGAAAAATCAATCTGGTAGTACCAGTTTTGGGATCTAGGGGAAAATCTTTGTGTATTCATTTTGTGTTTCTCACCATTGTATATTTTTTGTTTCTAAGAATTCATTTGCAGGTAATTTCTATACAGGGTTAAAACCTACATGTTGGTCAAACAAGTTAGATTATTTTTACCATGGTAAATTTCTCCATGTTTTTTGGGTTGGCCCCAACTTGAATTATGTACTATAAAATATATATAGGACAGTTGTGACATTAAGAGGATATGGTTGGTGTGGCATAGTGTATAAATGTAAAGTAAGTAGGACCAAAAACTTATCTCTGCTAGCAAGACCAATTTTTTTGAAGCATTGAGATTTGTTTGAAGGGTAGGGCCTTCCTGGTCTGAGATTTTTGAGGCATAGCTTTATTTTTCTAATTCTTGTACAAGGGCAGAAGATATGATCTTGTGACAGAGATGTAGCTTTATTTTATGATCAAGCATTTTGAAATAAAAGGAGAAGAATAATAGCATTCCACATGTCCACAACATAATGATGACTTTAAAATTATATGAATTTTATTGTCCATGATTCATAGTAATGAAGCATGTTTTCTATGATGATTATGAAGTCTAAGTAATTAATATAAATTTTTGGGTATGAAGTATATTGTTTATATGGAGTTTGGTAATAAATTATGTTGTTGATTTTCATAATAGAATTAATGCATCGTTGAGTAAAAAGGAAATTGCAAAAATCAGAAAGAAATTAAAAAGCGTGGAAGTATGCGTAGATTAAATTAAATCTTGTGGATCCAATGTGAAAATGTTATTAAAGGGAGGTACACTATGATTTTGTAGGTTGGTGCCTCTAGTGGGTTGGTGCCTGCAAATTGATTGAAGAAGTTGGTGTCTCAATCAGGTTGAAGCCTATAAAATGTTGGTGCTTGCATATTTCTAAGGTTGTTGTGTCAATCAAGTTGTAGCCTAAATCAAGTTGGTGCGTGCATATTTCAAGGATTTGTGTCTCCTTCTAGTTGGTGCTAGTAAATTATTTTAATCAAATGTTGAAGAAGAAGATAAAAATATTTATGGTTTTATTTTGCAAGGGTTTCCACATATATATAGTGTTCTCTTGTGATGGTATGGTGATTTTTTTATTGATGCATTGTTTTTTTTTTTTTTTTTTTTTTTTTATTTTTTTTTTTTGAAGTTTGTTTTAAATTGGTCATTATACTAATTCACCCCCTCACCCCACCTTTTAGTATAATCATAATACCAACAATTGGAATTTAAAAAAAAAAAAAGTTCCTTCGGGAATATTTAATGACTATAAGGTAGATCACAAAGGATCATGGCCAATATTAGGGGATCTTCTTCAATTAAGGCTCCTTAGTTTGATGCATCAAACTTTCCTTCTTGAAAATAAGAATGAGTACCTATATTGTGTCTTTAGGCACTAATGTCTAGGTGATTGTTGAAAATGGTTATTAGGTGCTTACAACTCCTCCTACTTATGCAATTGGTAAAGCACTCTATAAATTTAATGATATGGCAAAGAATTCCATTTTAAGTGGTCTATCAAATACTAGATTTGTCAAAGTAATGCATTGCAAGTAAACCAAAGAACTTTGGAACAAGCTTAAAAGATGTTATGAAGGAGATGACAAAGTAAAGGAGGCTAAGCTACAAACTCATAGAGGTTGGTTTGGAAGTTTTAAAATGGATGAAGATGAGAATATTTCCTTATACTTTCTTTTTGTAGATGGAATAGTCAACGTAATCAGTGTTTTTGGTGAGTTACTTAGAGAATTTGATATTGTTATCAAAATATTAAAATCCCTTCCCTCAAGGTATAATCCTAATTTTTTAGTTATTGAGGAGTTATGAGACATTAAAAATATGAATATGGATACTCTTCATGGAAATATTACTACATACAAACTAAGAACAAAAAAGGAGAAGATAGGATCTACAGAATTTGCAATCAAAGCATCCAAGGAAAGTAACAAGTATAAGGTTCAAGAAGACTCTAGCCACGAATCTGACGAAGAGGAAACCAAATTTGTGAGAAAGATGAAAAGGGGAATTGGAAAGTTCAAAGGTAATACGCCATTCAAGTGTTTTGAATGTGGTAGAATAGGACACTATGCATATAAATGTCCTTATGAAAAATTGAATGATAGTGATGGTGAAGTAAAACTCAAACCTAATGATCATAAAAGAAGACAAAATATCAAAAAGAGAAGCTTGTACTCCAAAGAAGATATTGATTGTAAAAGAAATGAAAGCATGTTTGATGATGAAAGAGTATAGATCTTATTAATAGCTATGAGTGATCAAAAGGTTGAAGTAGCTATTAAAGCAAAGGTAGACTTTGAAGTATAATTTTTAGGTGCCTTTGAAGAATTAATACCTCTAAGGAAAAAGGTTGATCAACTAGAATAACAACTGTAAGAATATAAGGATAAAGACTGTGATTTTGAGTCTTTCATCCTAATTGAACTAGAAGAAACCAAAATGATGAAGGAGATCATGTCAAAGAAGTTAAAAGAAAAGGAAGAACGCTATGAAAAGATGGAAGAAGAAAATGTTGGAAATTTGAGGCATTCATACTACTTGTTGGATGCAATGAATAATACTGAGAGGGGGGTGAATCAATATTGTGCTCTATGATATATATTTACCAATGTTTTCCTTTATTTACACAATTACCAAATCATCACATAAAGCGGACATCAAATGTTAGGTGGAAACCCGAAGGGAGAAAACCACCATTGGTTGTTATGCTTATCTCTTCTTCTGTTATTATAAAAAGTCTTCTTTTACATTAGCACTAGCCACCACTAGTGTGCAAGCCACAACTTTCCAATCATGTGAGCTGCTACTTGCTCTAAGCCACTACCTGTATGAACTTTGTAGGCCACCACCTACTAGAATCCACCACTCCCTCAACTTTATAGGCCACCACCTACTGGAAGTCACCACTCCGAATAATTCTTTCCTAGCCACCACTCAATGGAAGCCACCGCTACCAATTTCTCAAGTGTCTGCCTGAAGGATGTCACTACACCCTATCACAAAAAGCCACTACTTACCTCACTAAAGGGCCAAAATTTCAAGCTCCTCTATGGACCACATTTCATAATGTTTCATACTGGATCTAGTGCTCTCTACAGTGAAACACTTTTGAATCTTGTTTCATCCATTTTCATACTAGACTCACAACATCCTCTATGCTCATCAACATTACAATCTGCAACACAACTGAATAAAAACTCTATAATAATCAACCTCTCTCAAACAATATGCTCATGAAAACCAATAACCCAATAACAACATACAATAGGAAACTCATCCATCACTGACATACTCTAACAACCATACAAGTCATATACAAATATGCTACAACGATGAACTCTCCAATAGAACCCCTACAACAAAAATATATCAACAATCTAAACTCTAATCCAAAGTCTCTTCCGCAATAGTTACAACAATTATTTGTTCTCCATATCAGTAGCAACTAGCATCAATATAATATATAGCACAAGCATGTTAGACATATAGTTACATTACAACTTCTTCACCCTCTAGCATATGCTCCAAATATAGGCTCTTATTTTCACACTATCTCTACATTCTTGTAGCTTCCTCTCTCATACTCTCTAACCACTTCTACTTCACACTAGAATTTTATCAATGAAGAAGGATGCAATCATTATAAAGAACTAAGCCTCATTATTTATGACTTGATCACCTTCTAGAATGAGGAATGACTCAAGTTGACTCTAATCACCAAATACCATGTGCAAAATCCATAGTAAATTCCCATTGGAATTGATTGGAATGCACACACAATGTGGGAAATTCCACTCACAGGAAGTAACACATATTATGAACTCAGTAAATGCATTAGAACATAGATATCAACCTTTAAAGGGTGAATTATAACACAGATTGTCCTCTTATGAACTGCATTACTCTGTTCTTCATCCCAAACCCCAGTCAAACTACTCCAACTCTTACAAAACTTGTCCATATTCCTCTCTAAGCTTCTCTAGAACCTGTAAATCCTCTACAACCATCAAAATCACCTCAATAGCATGTCATCAAACCTATGAACATCATGACAACCCCTTCAACCTTGTTGACATCAATTCCAACACAATCAACTCTAAAGAGGACTCATTAGGCAAACATACTAGGTTGACATCAATGCCAACACCATAAGGCCAACATGCCCAACAACAAAAAATTATTTTAAGAAAAGAATTAGAGAAACTCTCAAATCATCTCAATAAAAATTTGATGCTAATGAAAGGTTATGATTCATTAGATCACATCCTTAGCCTTCAAATATCTCCATTATTAACAATAGGTTTGGATATGAAAATATCCAAAAGAATAGTAAGAGAGAGTCATGCTCATTAGCAGAAAAGAAAAGGAAAGTAGGAAACCCATCCGCTATGATAATGCACTTAACAACAATCTAAGAAGACACAAAGTTGTGAATCTTCTTTCAGCAAAATAGGGTTGAATCGTCTAGAAAAATCGAAGGAAGATGCAAAGGAATCAGCAAAAGGATAAAATGGGACCCATGCAAGCACACTAAAAGGAAGTAATCCAACCATGAGTTAGCAATGCTATGGAAAAGAAGGTAGGAAAAACATAATCAATAAGGTTATTCCCTTTAGTAGGAATATTCATCTAGGTACCAAACTTTCTTTTATGGGCATTATTTCTTATGCAATCAATTTGGTGATAAGGTAATTGACCATAGAGCCTATGCAAGGATAAATTATGAAAGAAGAGAATTTTTTAAGAACCACTATTTAAGCAGCAAAACTAGATGTAATTATGAAAATAGTATTAGAAGAGGCAATTCTTTTGCTCATTTGCAAAACTATGTTGAATGCTATATATGCAACCACTATGGGCACAAATCATGATATTGTAGGAGCAATTTAAATAGGTATCAAAATAAAGGAAAAGAATAATGTCCTCCTAGAAATTTAATCGTATGCAAGAGACAAGAGAAGCGGGAAGAGTGTGGTCTCATGTTATATGCCCAAATACAAGAAAATAAATGGTATGTTGAAAATGGTTTTTCAAGACATATGACAAGTGATCAAAGTAAATTCATCAAAATTAAGGAAGAGGACAGAAGAAAGGTAATTATTGGTAGCAATGCATTGGCAAGAATTGTTGGAAAATGGATAGTCAACATTGATAATGGAAGAACTAAAGCTCAAAATGTTTTCTTCGTGGAATGACTAAAGTAAAATATCTTGACTGTCAGTGAAATGTGTGATCAATGGTATGATCTCACATTTAATTCCAACACATGTGAAATCATAAATTATGATACATGAAAAATAGTGGCAAAGGCTAATAAAACTTTAGGCAATGTATACATTATTGATGGAACAAAAATAAAAAAAGGTTGTATGGTAAATATAATAGAGAGATGGATATGGCACAAAATATTGGGACATATCAGTTTTGTTCATTTGGTAAAGATTACAAAAGCATAGGCCATTAAGCACATGCCTAAAATATCAAAGGCTCACAATGCCATCTATAAAGCATGCTAGTTTGGAAAACTAACCAGAGACTTTTTCAAAAAAATAAATATTCTACATCTAGGCCTTCGGAAATCATTCACACTGACCTCTGTGGCCTAGCCAAAACTCAAAATCTAAAAGTTAAATGGTATTTTATGTTGTTCATTAATGATTATACAAGAATGACTTGGGTTACCTTTCTAAAGAAAAATCAGAAGCTTTTGAAAAACGTAAAGTCCTTAAGGCTCTAGTAGAAAATGAAATAGAAATAAATATCAAATCGCTGAGAACCAATAGAGGAGGAAAGTTCACTTCACATGAATTCAATGATACCTGTGACCATCATGGAATCAGAAGATAATTCATTATTGTAAGAACTCCAAAGCAAAATGTTGTCGCTAAAATAAAAAATCAAACAGTACAAGAAATGGCTAGATCCATGCTCTTTGAAGCTTAGCTACTAAATCGATTTTGGGGAGCAGTAGTGTACATGAAAACAGTCTATATCTTATCATAATTTAGGATTTTGTGATCCATATCTTGATTACTAAGAAATTTTTTGGAAATGATCACATTAGAATTCATTTGTCGACGTGTTTTGAACCATCCAGTGTGTTTGTTTCATCGTCAAGACAAGATGGAGACTGATATCGTGACATCAATTAAATTTAGAGACTGTGTGATATAGAGAGAATTAATTCTAAGGACCCCATTCGTGACGAGGGCCAAGGTTGTGGAGAGGTCGTAAAAGGCCGGGCATTTCAATTGAAATTTGGATGGCGATGGTTCGTATTTGTTGCATCTCCCGAGCTCCTCTTCAAGGAAATTTCCTCGTCATTCTAAACAGGAGCGGCAAAATTTTGAAGTCGAGGAAAAGACCGATTGTTTTCAATTTGAAGGCATGAAGATTTTGGTCGAGAGCCTGCCCAATGAATCAATAATTTCATAAATCGTAATTTCACTTCCGAGGAAGCCGCATGTATTTGGTGAGGGTTTTCTAGTGCATAATTTACAGACTCTCACAAATCATGTTTTTTTGGTGATAGGGCTTCCAAATATCAATATTTCCATTATATTGACAAGTTTGTTCCAGATTAATTCCTTATTGTTAATCTTTGTGGTTCTGATCATAAGTTGTTACAGGATAGTATTGGCACCATAACTTGTATTTGCAGAGGTCTGGTGTTAATCTTGAAGGCTGATATTTATTTCCACAATGGTTGAATACAATTGCTCCTCTAGAGAGGTCGAGCACTAGGATTGGAGGGTTGAATTCTCATCTTGGCACGAAGGAGAAATATGCATACAGTGAGTTTGAACCAGAAATCGATTTCTAAAGAGTGAACTCACCCTGAATTTCTCTTTGTATTTGTTGGACGCACGAATTTCCTCAAGGATAAGGGGATCAATTCTATGTTAACATTCAAGAGGGTCCATTTTCAATTTGAGATGGCCAAAGAAGCCAATTACAGAGGCTAAATTCCCCACGCGTCGAATTGCATTTTAAGGAAAATTTACAATGCCTATCACATTGTTAGGCATGGTTATTTTTTTCAGGTTGAGAGCTTCCATCTTAATAAAGGTTGAATCTCTTCCTTATCAATCCTTCCAAGCACTTTTCATTTCTGGGTGAATCTACTCTGGCAAATTTCTGAAGGAAATTCTTGTGGTAGAATTGGAGAGCGAAATATCTAGGCTTGAGACAGAGTTTGTTTATCTTCAAAGGACGATTTCTTACAAAAATTGAGTTGTATCTTAGTGTAAATTTGGGCATGTTACTAGGAAGAGGAGTGCATTTTCCCCAAGGCCAAGACTTACTTATGGTGGGCTGAAAATTTTCTCAAGATAAGAGTGAGCTACAAGATCTGGAGGTCGTACTTTATATTTCTGCAGTTGAAGTTTGTGTTTCAAGGAGGACAAAGTTTTTGGATCAGCCGTGTGTACCATTTTGGTCTTGTGGGAGATGTAATAGAGGCTGAAATTTAGAGGGAACCAAGTCTACACTATACACATTCTCTTATTTCTGAGTGTTGAGGTCATTTCCGCTTGTATTCTTGGTGTGAGGAAGTTTTGATTGTTGCCATTAGACTTGTTACCTCAACTCTTCAAGATTTGGTTCAAAGTAAGTTTTACTTTGTTTGTGCCCTTTTATTTGATATCAGAGCCCCATTCAGATCCTAAGTCTATAAACTATAGACAGGGTCTAAAGCCAGCCAGGAAGCCTTCGAAAAGCTTTTGTATACAATTGTTGATTAGATAAAAGCTGCTTTAGCCAATCTATGGTCTAGTTTATACTAAAGTCATGTCAAACTTCTTAAGATCATTCTCTAACATAGATAGATGAACTGTTTCTAAAGTCGATTCTCGCTCTATAGAAAGTGATCATATTGAAAATGAGAAAGTCGAAGATCCCAAAAACTAGAACCCACCTGTTTTGAGTTCAAAAGAAATTTATCAGGTTCCATCTATGTTTAGTCTATCAAGAAAAAATTGGTTGAAAGAAGTTGAATTGAAAATCAAGATTTCTGGTCCTTCTGTACAGATAGTTTGTTTGAGTTTATTTTCTGAAAAAAATCAAAAAATATGTTCAAGAGAAAAAATTTCCTTATTTGCATTTTGGAGGAATAAGGATAGGTCTAGCTCCACTATGTCGCCATGGACTTAATACTAAATGCATATCTGAAGTCTTTGACTCCCGACACCAGAATTATGACCATGCTCGCATCGGAACCATATTAGGAAATTTGTCCTTAGGTTGTCAATATGGTACCATTTACCCAAACTATTCCATCAGCCTGTCTAATGTTCATTTAAAGGATTGTTGGAAACTATTGGTTGGAGTCCAAGGTCTTGAGATGGTCGAAGATAGTGAATATCTCTCTATTTTAGTCCAAACATCTTTCCAACTTACAAACACTGTACATCCCAAGTTAAAGCAACCAATGTTAAAAGATTTTGTAGCCATAGGAGTCAATAACGCTAAAGTAGAAGGTGTTCCTTATGACAAAGAAACCCTTCCTAGTGACTAGTACATTCAATATAATCCTTGGCATCTACAAAGACTTCAAGAAATAAAACAAGAAGAATGTCTGTAAGTGATAGTCGTGTTCACATACTACCTGATAGGTCTTCAATACCCAAACCAATCTTTACGCCACAAAAACATGTTTTACCAGCCAATTTAGAGTCTGAACAACCATCGACTAGTGGTCGCAAGTCTTTTTCACAAAATGTATATAGGCATCCATCAAAAGAAACCACTCTATCTATTCCATCCGATCAATTGTATATTCCTGAAGAAAAGCCATTTCTTGCTGTAAATAAGATGTTCAGAACATATATACCTAATATTTCCCCTGTAGAAGAGTTTCAATATGCCAATCATAGATATGTCAAAGGAGGAAAGTGGCCACCAAAACGTAAGTTTTGTACTTCTTCATCTCAGTCAAGGCAACCACCCACAAGCGCTGATTATGCACCACTCTTAGAATATAACTCCCAAAATCCCACTGATCTTGACCAAGTCTATCATATAGGAAATTATCTCACACTTGGTGTGCACATGCTAAAGATGTCATTGATGATTATGGTCGGAAATCAGATTTGATAAATGCAAATCTTAGGCTACTCTATGAAAAGCAACAACCTGAGAAAGCCGAAAAATAAAAGAGGAAGAAAAGACGACAGAAGAAGAAGGCCAGAGAAATTCCAAAATTCAAAATTGACATGAGCACTCCCAAATATTGGGACAAAGAAGCAGAGGAAGAAGATACAGAAGAAGTCGTTACTACCACTAGTGCAGAAGAGTCAACTTCGAAAACCTCTGGTAAGTTTACTAGAGTAAAAGAAGAAGCATATAAAACAGAAAAACAATTTGCTTCAAAGAAAGAAATTATGACTCTTGATCAAGCAGCATCTAAATTTCCTTCCTTTATATTACCTTCTATAAATAACCAGAATAAAGCTCATGTATTGAAAGAAGTCTCGAAATACCCGCGTGTCGAAGAAGATCTATATGCTGCAAACTCCAGTGGGTATATTCTAGATTTAAATAATTCATCCAATCCTAGAGAATCAATCCAGATATGGACTGGTGCTTTGTATCAGATGCAAGTCACCACAAAATTAGATAATGTCTCTATAATGGTCCTAGCCGAGAAAAGAATGACCAACATTGTATATGATGGGTGGATGGGACCATCAGATGAAGAAAAAAGAACAGTCATGGAAGCAGGACTGGCAACTTTAGAACTTTTATTGAAAACACAATTTGTTCCAGAGCCAGTAGATGAGAAAAAACAGCTGATAACAGACTTAAGCCATATGGAATTAAAAGATTTAAAATACCTTGATCAGTTTGGCAGAGATTTCATGGCAAAAGTCTTTAAGGCAAATCTTTCTAATGACACTGCTTAAAAATTATCATTTTTGTCAAAGCTTCCCAGTAATTTAGGAGATCTTATTATGAAAGATCTAGATGTCCAGAATAAGAAAATAGATCAAATCTATTGGGTTGATCTTCTTTTCAGGTGTACAGAGAAAGCTAAGTATTTGTGTTGGCAAAAGAAAGCACACGATATTACACCTAGTTCAGATGTCTGCAGAGCAATGCTACACTGGACACCCTTTAAAAAGAAGAAGAAAACAAAAAGGTATGGAAAATTTAGGCCCAAAAGAGTCTCCAATCCAAGGAAGCCTTTCAGAAAATTTAAATTTTTGAAAAAGAGAAAGAAACCAAGGAACAACAATTGTTGTTTCATATGCAAACAAGAAGGCCATTTTGCATGCAAATGTCCTAATAATTCCTCTTCTAAACTAAAAGCTTGTGTTGAAATAGAGGAATTCAAAGACGATTGGTCTATTGTCGAGTCTGAAGATGAAGTTTCTAATGTATATATTTTAACAAAAGCTTCTGAAGGTGAAAGTATTGTAGAAAATAATGTACAAAATATGAATGTGTATAATTATTGTTCAGATGATGATATTTCTGAAGAGTTGCATTATAGTGATCAGTCAACTGAAAGCAATACAGAAGAAACTGAAGACTCTACAAAGGTTTCAAATGATGAGTCAGCCCCAGAAGGCTTGCAAAAAACAGGTAAGTAGCCGATCACAATATTGCCAGAATTAAATTCTTTTTGTCCGTATCACAAGAATATTGTTGCATCCACAAGTTTAAAACATCCCGAGAATAATAGAGTCGAAGAGCAAGCCCTCTTAAAAAACACTGTTAAAACCAATAGTCTCATCTATATCCCAGTCCAAGTCCAAGTGAGAAATGAATGGATAAATGTTGATGCATTCATTGATACTGGAGGATCCAATAATCTAGCTCGACCATCTTTATTTAAATCTCTTTGGAAGCCACTCCAAAATATTCTTGTATCTGAAACAATTGGCGGATATGTTCAATTAATGCATTATGTTGATAACATCTCTTTGAAAGTTGGGGGGAATATCGTAAAAATCTCTGCTATTCAACATTTTGATCCATCTGTAAGTTTAATGCTTGGAATTCCTTTTATTAACTCTGTGCTCCCAGTCACTATCAGTGAAGATAAGCTGATAACTAACTTAAAAAATAAAGCTATTGTTGTACCTAGATTATCCATAGCCAATTCTGAGGCACGAAAAGAGAATAGTCAAAAGAAGATTGGAGCAAGAACACCTCTTAAGGACTCCAATAATTGGCAAGAAGTTTTACAATTATATGAAAAAAGAATGGAGTCAAAGCACAAACAAAAGGCATGCACTGAACAAAATTGGTCCAATGAGCATATTTCTATGCATAACAAATTGTTGGAAAGTTGCTCAAACAACCCTCAACAATTCTGGATAGTAGAGAGTCCAAAGCAGGATATAGTAACTCTACACGAAAATGGAGTCAAAGGAAAACTAATTCCATGCACCCCCACAGATGAACAAGAAATCAAGAGACAAATAAGTGAGCTGCTCAGCATGAATCTTATTGAACCAAGTATGTCTCATTACTCTTGTTCAGCGTTTCTGGTTAGAAACCATTCAGAAATAGTCAAAGGTAAGCCCCGAATGGTAATTAACTACAAACCTCTGAATGCCATCACTCAGGGTTTTCATTACCCTTTACCACGACCAGAAACCATTATGCAAAAGATCTAAAATAGTAAATTATTCAGCAAATTTGACATGAATTCTAGATACTATCAGATACAGATTCAAGAAGAAGATAGATGTAAAACTGCCTTCACATTCCCTGCAGGTCTTTATCAATGGAAGGTTGTACCCTTCGGGCTCAAAAATGCCCCTACATTCTTCCAAAAATGAATGGATTTTATCTTTGGCAAGTATGATTTTATTGTAACATATATAGAAGATATACTTGTACATAGTCCAGATCTTGAAACACATCTCAAGTATTTAGAGATTTTTCTGAGTGAAATTCAAAATCATGGCATAGTCCTTTCAAAAAAGAAAATGGTTTTGTTTCAAGACAGTATAGACTTTTTAGGGATTAATGTGGTTAATGGACAAATACAAATGCAGCCCCATGTTCTTACTAAACTGTCTCAGTTTCTAGATGAATTACAAGACACTAAAACAATTCAAAGATTTTTAGGTGTCTTAAATTATGTCCACAGATATATTCCCAGATTGTCTAAAAAACAACCCCAATTAGAAAACATCTCAGAGAAGGATGGTTAGCAGAAGCCACTACAGCAATTAAAGAGCTTAAAGTAAACTGTCAGAATCTTCCAAGATTATAACCACCAGGTGATGGACTCCTGATTCTACAAACTGATGCTTCTGATAGTTTTTGGGCCATTGTTCTTTTTGAGAAAAGGGACAATGAAGAAGGAAAGGAAGAAGAAAAACTTTGTGCATATGCCTCAGGTGAATTCTCTCCCAGTCAAAAGAATTATTTTACTGCTGAAAAAGAAACTTTAGCAATGTTTAATGGGATACAGAAATTTGAATTATATCTGGCAACAGTAAAATTTCTTATAAGGATTGATTCTATGAACTTCAAGTATTTCTTGTCTACCAAAATTTCAAGACAGCTTGCTAGAGGAAGGTTGCTCTCATGGAAAATTTGGTTTCAACAATTTGATTTTGATGTTGAATGAATACCAAGCAATTCTAATTTTTTAGCAGATTCTTTAACTAGAGATATGAACAAAGACTTTGTCACAGCACCAAGAAGTTTCTTTATAATACCAGGAAAAGGACCCCAAGATGATAATTTCAGCACATTTGTAGATAGATTTAGACTTCTTGAAAGCCATGCTAATCATTTGACAGATGAAATCAAGAAGGTTGTGGGTCTGTGTTTAAGGAGAAATCAGTGGATTCAAAGATGCCAAGCATGGCAGTCCAAAAATGTTGACATATCTTTAAGCCTAGATGTTGATTTGGTAAATATATTCCCTTTGCCTAATATGAAGGTAAAGATTTATTTTAAAAGTCTATCAAATCTATGGTCTTCTCAATTCACTAAAAATATGATTTGGATCATTAAAGCATTGAATTATTATCAGTTGATTGGAGGAATAGACTTTGCTCTAAGCATATATACATGAGCCCAAATGTTGGATTTAGAAGCTATTCCTATCAAAGCAGACTTAGAAAAATATATGTTGTCCTTAAGAATTCCTGATATTTTTTAAGAACTTAAAGCATCTTTTCTACAAAGATTTGATGAAAACTATGCTCCCAATGATACCTTCCCTTAATATGAAATTTTTGAAAATTTTTCCGATTGGGAAATTAAAGAGGGATTTTGCAAGAAAAAGCCATCTACTAGGATATCCCAGTGTGTTCAAAGAAATCTGCAATATTTAAGGACTTTCTCATCTCCTTGGGATTATCAGAGTCTACGATTAAGAGAAGATATTTCTCCAAATCCTTTTACGCAAGTTTTTTGTCATGAGATAATAGGAGACATTAAGACTAGTAATAATACCGAAAGAATTAAACAACTGGCTCTTTGGTTCAAAGAATTTGGTGTAGAAATTTTGAATAATTTAACACATATTCAATGGAGATTATCCTGATCATGTACTATTGCGGAAAACATACACAATACATAAGCTCCTCTACGTTGATCATCAATATAGCAGCATCAATAACAATAAAACATCAAGAGCATTCACACATTAACACAGTATGTATCCCGGGGAAAGCATCTCGCTAAAAACCCCAACTATCTGTATATTAATGATTGAGTCATGTAACATTACACAGCATAATACTTCTCACAAGTATCTCCACCTCTGTTACTCACAATACAGCTCAGATCTGA
>APFE030687599.1:0-64043 GCA_000404065.3 Pinus taeda
ATATCCTAGAGGCTTATCAAACCTAATAAGATAAATAAAGGACCAATAATTAAGATTAAGGAATTTAAAAGTATTGAGAAGAGGCAAAATCCTTAAAATTCTTAAAGAAGAATAGGGTTGGTTAATTCCTGAAAAATGGGAGGGGGGTGGGGGGGAATTTACAGGTTAATATCAATGTCTAGGAACAAAAGGAATGTTCATAATTCATCTACTCATACAATGAGGTTAATGAAAAGGAATATTCATCTAGAGGGAGTGAAAGAAACTAAAAATAGAAAGACGAGAAGGGGGGAAAAGGACAGCAATGGATCAAGGTGAGGAGGGGGGAAAACAAGGAAACCCGGTCCAAGGACAAGGGGGAAGGGTTGACAGGGTGTCATATGGTCCCATGGCCAAGGAGAGTTGGATATTTTCTTCAATCATCTCAACAATCAATCCTCCTCCTTAAAGTTCACTATGGAATAGGAAGTTGATGGGCACCTGTCCTTCCTTGATCTTCTCATTTTGAGGAATGATGATGGTTCGGTCTCCCACCATGTGTTTTAGAAGAAAAAAAAAACTCATACTGAGCAATATCTTCATGCCAATTCCCATCATTTCCCCACTCGAAAGTTAGGTGTTCTCATCACGCTAGCTACTCATGTGCTAAGGATATCTGATGAAAAGAGACTCGATAAAGAGAAGGCTCATCTCCTTAATGTTTTTGTTAATAATGGCTATAGTAGGCACTTAGGTCAGAAATGTTTCCTCAAAGCCAACAATATTTCATTGGTCAAGAAAGACCCTAAAGAGCAAGTCTCAGGGGTTCATCTCCCTTTCATCTAGGGGACTACTGGTAAGATCTCTTAGATTGGTAAAAGACTTGGTTGACCTCAAGGACATGAAAAGTGTCTATGTTATTCCATGTTCCTGTGGGACCCCATATGTTGGTGAGACTAGTCACTTTATTAATCAAAGGATTAATGAGGACTTGGCCGACATAAAACATAGGACCACCCGGTCTTCCACCCTAGTCAAACATGCGGAGAAGAATAAGCACCATGTATGCATTAAGGAGGCACGTGTTATTGCCAAGCTGGTGCATTTCCATCACCAAAAATTTAGGGAAGCGATAGAAATCTGAAAGAAGGTCAAACAACCTCAATAGAGTTGCAAGCTGGAAAATTAGTAGTTGTTGGATCCTTGCCCTCTCCTCTTAGTCGCCTCCCTAACCTTCCCCCCTATTACAGATCCATTTGGGCACATCACTCCCATCATTCACATCAATACTATTAGGGCTCATCAAACCCTAATTCAGTTGCTACATTCCCTAGATAAGTCATCACTTTAAATGCCTTCTTCCCTGAGAGTTTCTTGGCATGAAGCCATCTAGAAATGCCTCCTTGAGGGACCAGCACAGCCTTGGTCAGGGGCAAGTGCACTTTAGGGCAGGTATGCCCATGTCACGGTGCTTTCCAGAGCACTTAGGCCCACTTTAACCTAAGTTGGGTGAGACTGAGTGAAATCATCATAGGGTTTTTGGAATATTCTTATCTTCTGGAGCCATCTAGAATATTCCCACACATATCATCTCCTTTGAGCTTGAAATTGGATAGAGAATGAGTTAAGTAACCTCGTATCCTCTCATCCTTTCCTCCATGGAAACTAACTCTAAGTTCGGAAGGCCATTAAATACCCTCATTTATCACCAAACCACCATCATTTTCCTATAAATTCAGAACTCATCTAAGTGATCAGGGGCTAGACTTTGAGAGTTTGTAAGGAGATATTGTTGGTGTGACATTTGAGATTGGAAGCAAGTATCATTATGCTGCTAAAGTGTTGTGCTTTTGATGTGATGTTGGTTGGAACCCAAGCTAGAAGAGTGGCAATGGATCGGACTTCATGGTTGTAATTATTCCTTCTACTTAATAAAGTTGTTTACATCTTTTCCCATATTCTTGTCTTTATGTATGATGATTATAAGTGTAAATGTTTTCGATTCCATTTTCTTATAGTAGATAGATATATTTCCTTGATTGGTTTTTGTCCTTTGTTTATGATTACAGGTACTTGTCGAGCGTATTAAGTTCAAGAGGGAGAGAAGGAAGCCAAACAAAGGAGACAAAGGGAAAGCGAAAGATAACAAGTAGGTCCCTTGTCTTATTTATCTTCTATAGAAAAAGTTTAAGCACTTTAAATCTATTGTTATAGGTGTAGCTACCCACCTAGGGAAATTGTGTTTATCCATAGATGCAAAATTCCACATCAAAAATTGGTGACTCCACTGGGAAACAATCATCATTCCGAGTAGTTTACCTTCATCCTAGTACACCCTAGTGGACTTTATTTGCTTCCATTGATCTTGTTTCAGCCTTTTTTGAAGTGTTTTTTGGTAAAAATTGTGCTTGCAAGCCCCTAGGATGGCTTCTCTGGCACCAGTGTAGGTCTGGTGAAGAGAATGAACACTGCAGAGCACCCCTGGCTTGAGGACAGTGCTCTAAAGCACACTGTCTCCCACTCAAGGCTACGTTGATCCTCCTTAGGTCAAAAATGCCTCCTTTGAATTAATATTTCCCAAATTGTTATATGTTTCTGCTTGTTGAATGATCAATGATTGTTATCTCTCTGAAATCAATTTGTGTTTCCTTTACTAGCGCTACTTTGGCCTTTATTTTTTAGTGTTTCTTAAATGATTTCTTTATCACTATAAATTCATTGTCAAAGTTAGCTTATAGTTGATTAATCTTTGTTGAAAAGAAAGTGTCGTAAAAGTCTTCATTTCTTTCAAAACAGAACTGTTGTAAAGTCTTCATTCTTGCAAAAAGATTGATTGATTGTATGTGCATTAGTTTCCTTTTGTTCATCACAACATTAAAGGAATTGAAAAGAAAAACTTGCTTTGTGCATTGAAAGAGTTTGCGTGTGCTCATAGGAATAGTTTAGGGAAATTGCACTAGATGTGTTCTCTATTATTTGATTACAAGAATCTGATTTCTCTATCCCTACTAGCTAAGGTTTTCATTGTCAAAATTGAAATAAAAGGATGCTTATCATATTAGTTGCATTCTAGGAATTTCAAATACATCATGTGGTGAACCTTGAAAGGAAAATTCTTAATCAAGATCAACTTAAAATTAACATCAATTAACCTAATGGAGCACTTTCACCTAACGCAAAACATTTAGAGGTTATAATCTAGAGACGTGTTCCAGCGTCGTAAAACATAGCAGTTGCCACTAACTTGTCTACGATACATTTCGAGTGTGATACCTCATTCCACGTATGTGAGTATATCGTAGTTCATCCATGTACCTTTAGGTATATAGGGCGGTGTTACAGTACATAAAGTATAAAGGAATTCTCTCACTATGTGGTTTCATATTAGACAACCTTAATAAGGATTGGGCCTCCATGTAATTCTAGGTATATATGGGAGGACAACACTAGGTTTCTATCCATCTTTAGGTAACTGAGTCGGCTACCTTGTACACTTTGATACACCAAACACAACATTCAGGGAGATTGTCTACCTGTATTTCTCGGTTCGCCAGGAGGTATTCTACAGTTCATAGTTGCTTGGTAAACCTTTTTGCCTAGCTTACCCCTTTTTGTTTATTTCCTCTTTGTAATAAAATCAATCAGTAATCATGGAGGAAAATGAACCCTTACCCCGTCGTTCACAGGGAGCAGTGAGTAAACTGCCTTTACCACCCAAAGTTTCACCCAATCGGTCGATGCGATCTCATTTCATTGGATCCAGTACTTCACAAAATTTTGGTTCTTCATATGAATTACTAGAAACACCTATACCGGTAAGAACTGTGACCTTATTTACTCCTACAATTACTAGTATATCTATTACTGAAGTGGAATCTCCACAATTACCTGAGGAAAATAGAACTAAATCTAGTGAAACGGTAACCCAAGTTGTTCAACAACAAGTTGATTCTCAACCTGAAGTTTTTCAACAAGATATTACTTCTGAACCTGAATCAGTTCAACCAGAAGTTAATCCTGAACCTATCAATGTTCAATCAAAAGTTACTTCTAAACCAGAAGCTCTTCAAAAATCCCAACCTGAACTTGTTCTTTTACCAAAACATTTGGATCTTGAGGTTGAACAATCAGAAGATGTTACCTTACCGGAAGAAGTTCGATCAATACATCCTCAGACATTCGTAACTATCGAGACTTCCTCTGTACCTCAGCAATAAATACCAAAAATATATTATGGACCAAACGGTGAAATTCTTCCACCTGGTTTGATCTCGATAGAAGAGGAACTTAAGATAGAATCACCCAGAACTCCATTCCATTTTGGAAATAGAATTTATATATATCCTCATACTCCTCATTTTACTGCTCCTTTTGATCTTGATTACTTTCAAACACCTGTTGATTTGTTAGGAAATTTATTTGGACATTTGACTATGGTAGAGTCAACATCCCAAACCATACCATCTATTACGGCTACAACAGATTCTTCTGTCATAACCTCTTCAATGTTTACTATGACACCTAAGTCACACTTTTATGGTGTTCTTTCCATCCCATTGGTTTACCAATCTTTATTGGGAACCCACTCAGGTGTTGCTGCTAGCCCTTGGTCTTCACCAATGTCCTCTACTGGAATTTTATCTGGTTTTTCATTAACAGATACTGAATAGCTAGACCCATCAAGTTCATATCAAGATGGTTCATCTGGTTACTGTCCTATGTATCCACTTTACATTGGACTACACCCATATGGAGAACAATATACACATTCTCCTTATCCTCCATTTTCTGGGGGGCAACCATATGTCGGTATGCCACCGTCTTTAGGTCAGCCTGGAATGATTGTCTGTCAGTGGAAGCCAATAATGCTCGTTCAACCTAGGCTTGTGTATCCATCACAACCTATGCAATATGTCTCATCCATACCTGCAACATCTGTTGTGACATATTTACCGAAGTCACAAGCTTAGATTGTTGTATCTCAACTTGTGCAAGATGGCCCTTCAACCTCAAACCCCCAAGTTTCAGGTTTACAGATTCAAGCTTCTCAGGCAGTTTTACAACAACCACTTGTGTCTGGAGTCCAACAACCTTAGGTTAGTTTACCTTTTACTAGAATGACCCAGACTTACATTGGCTTAGTGTATTCACAACCTGGTCAATCTTACATTGGTGGGAAACAACCATTAAATCAACAGCTATTGTATCAACAACAACAACAGTTGCTTCAACAGCCTTGGTAGCCCTAATATCAACAACAACAATTCCAGTGATACCAACCTCAACCTAGACTTGGTCAACAAGCTTATGTTGGGTTTGGTCAACAACAAGTTTATCCAAGACTTGGTCAGCAAGCCAAAGATTATTTGATCGTTGGCAACACTCTTTACCATTGTGGTATCAATATGATTTTACAAAGGTGCCTCACTCATGAGGAAGTCGAGAAAGTTTTGATTGATTTCCATTCAGGCGCTTCTGGTGTACACTTATCTGGTTATGCTATCAGATAGATAATTCCTCGTGTTGGTTACTTCTGGCCTTCCATATTCAAAGATTTCACTATTGTAGTCAGAAGTTGTCATGCATGCCACATTTATGACCGTAAAACTAGATTACCACCTACACCATTGCATCCTGTCATTGTTGTTGGACCATTCGCCAAATGGGGCATTGACTTCATGACATGTAAACCCACCTTGGCAGGGGGTCATGGGTACATTATAGTCACCGTTGACTATTTCACAAAATGGGCCGACATGATGCCAACATTAAACAACAGTGGCGAGACGGCTGCACTTTTCTTTTTCAACCACATGGTTACCCGGTTTGGTGTACCACAAGCTATATTTACATATCATGGGTCACATTTTCACAATCGCATGATGAGTGAGTTAACTGCCAAGCTAGGCCTTTCGCATGATAGTTCTAGTCCTTATTATCTGCAAGCGAATGGACAAGTTGAGGCCATCAACAAAGTCCTGAAGTGAATGCTTCAAAGAATGATAGGGGTTCATAAACGAAACTAGCATTTAATCTTGTACTCTTCTTTGTGGGCATATCGAACCTCGGTGAGAAATGAAACTGGATTCACACCCTTTCAATCAGTCTATGGTTTGAAGGAAATATTTCCGATACAATGTGAAATTTCATCTCTTAAACTCGCTATTGACCTGTTACTTGACACTTTTGATGAAGAAGTGTGTTTCTTAGAATTCATCCATATGGATGACACCCATCGTGAAGCCACATTGGCTAATGAAGCACATAAGAAACAAATCAAGGCGCAATACGACAAAGATGTCAAGCCTGGAATTTTCTTGGAAGGAGACCTGGTCTTGCTTTATGATCAAGAAGTTGATCAACTTGGAGCAGGAAAATTTGAACCACTATGGATGGGCCCTTACATTGTCAAGCGTGTTTTGGCAAAATATGCCTATGAGTTGGTGGATTATGATGGAATTCCATTGTCATAGCCCCGAAATGGGTTGTACCTCAAACACTACTATGCTTAATTGAGTGTAGTAGAATAGCTGTATATATCCTTTAATTGCATGAGTGTGTGTCAGTGTGTCTTTTAGATTTTTTATGTGGTTAAGTAATCTGATTTGCAATTGTTGTAGATGTCAGAATCTTTAGAACCATTTTTTGGTTACGCTGATGGTGCTAGTCATAGTACTCAGAACTTATCTTCTACAGCATGGGCCATTTTCATTCCAAGTGGCGAGTTAGTGAGTTTTCAAGGGATTTGTATTGGTCATTTTACGAAAAGAATCATTGAGTATAACACGTTGATCGAACTTCTCTCTTATGCCATTTCACTTGGAATTTGCCAAATCATCAACAGGCTAGACTCACAATGGTCCTACTGCAACTAACAAACATTTATATCATTCAAAACCCAACAATTCTTCGTATGTTACTTAGAGTTTCTATTTTGGAAAGACATTTTAAGTACATTCAATATCTACATATTTCCATAAAAATTAATGCATTAACCAATTCATTAGCAAACTATGTGTTAAACAGACATTTGTGACACATGTAAAAGTAAATTTTCAATTCACATCATTAGTTGAATAGGATTGCATATAACCATATATGAAAACTCTAAAAGTAAAAATAGATAGATGTTTTAAATTTTTTTATAAAATTTGTGTCCAAGACATGTTTGGTCATCTGACCTAAAAACTCAAAATGCATGCAAAAATCATCCTAAGTAGACCTAGTGATGCTCATGATAATAGGTCATAGCCTGAACTATCATGAACAAGAGTTGCATCCAATGGCCAGGAACACCAATAGTATGGCATTATAGCCTCATAGGTAACTCCTCGATCTGGACATCCGAAATACCAAGGGTTAATCCCTCTACATGATCCTGCAACTCTGCCAGTCTCTAGACCAAATCCCAATCCTGGAGAACTTCTCTCCCAACATTTCTCCGCATTGGTCCACCTACCTCCTGTTGGTGTCTCATAGGTCGAACAATACCAACATCTGCATGCATGAGAATGATTTTAGTTTAGTCTTGGGAACATAAAAACACAAAAACATGTAGAAACTTAGAAATCAAAAAACATTTGGTAAAAAACAATTTACCTATAACACCCTATTGATCACCTGTTAGTAAACTCACCTTTGGAGATCCATGAAAATCCATCCCTATGTATGGATGCTCCTCGATCATAATCTATTGATGATCGAGCCAACTGAAGAATGCAGTAGAAAATGTAATCGATGACTGACCAGCATGTCTAGCCATCAATTCAACCCACCTCTGCATCTGTGGATGTTTAGGACTAGCTACACCCAGTGTTACATGTTGGGATTGCATCAATGGAATTCTCTCTAAGGTAAAAATAATTAAGAGTGATCCATAGCTAAAATTCTTAGTATTACCACTCTTTACCTTTTTCAGCTGCTCTTTCAGTGAAGAAAGTACTGCCTCACACCTGTTGAATAAAGTTGGCTCAAGACACTCAAGTGCATACTGCATGTATGATCTGTTCACTAGATGGAGTGTCCCACTGCCTGCCAACTTTGTGATGGTGAAAAGGATTGTTCTCAAAGGAAAATCACAAATATCTTTAATGATTATCTTTCCATCCTTGTTAGATTATGTACCTGGCCAACAAAATTGTTGAACATAGTCCCTCACTAATTCCCCTCCACGAGAGGAACCCGAAAGAGATATGGGAGCACCACGTATCGACAACCCTGTAATAAAGTAAACAACATTGATCATAATAGGGACCACTTTGTCCCTTATATGAAAAGCCTGATCCACCAAATCCCATGCATGAACTAGGAATTGCGATAGTTCTGACTGTTGCCTCATTCCAGACAACCTGAAGTATTTGAGCAACCCATGGTTTTGGAGGGCCTCAACTGTACCTAGATTATTTAGGGAAACCATGTCTTTTTCTTCATGCTCTCTTTCTCACCAAGTAATATACCTTCTGATCTGATGAAAGCCTAAAATTAGACCATAAGCTTAGTTAGGATCCTTTTCATGCAAAAAAATGGAGAAATTTTGGGCCAAATAGGTAAAACAAGTTTGTAAACTCACCTAGAGCAGTCTAGGCAAGGAGATAGTGTGCTGCAATGCAGCTAGCCTTCTGTTTGGGTGCTACCCAGTGCAGTTTTCGACATGGAAGCTTGCGTTGATCCCAGGGAGAAATTTTCTAACCCCAGGGCCCTAAAAACCCTAAAAACTTGCATGAAACTCTAAAAGAATGACATGAAAATGAAGAGGAGAGGTAGATCTCCTACCTAGTCTTGACGGCATGAGAAATGATCCATAGAATCTCTCGTAATTAGCTGCTGAAGATTGAGGTAAAAAACAGGTTCATAACACAAAATGAATGGTAAATATCAAATGGTGAAAATAACATGGTAAATTATTGTTTTTATGTTTATTTCATGAGAATTAAAAGAGTAAAATTTAGTATTTACCTATTTTTACCAATGAAACATATATGTTTAATTAGTTTAGTGTTGCTTTGGATAGATTTATAGCTGACTTACAAAATTTGAAGTGCACGATCGTGAATTGTGCTTTGACCACAGAGCATACTTTTATCTCTTTTTCGAGCTCTGTTAAACATTGAAAAAGGAACCCCCTTGGATTCCTCTTTAAGCTCTTTTCAGACTCTCGAAATATGAAAATATTATTGAGTGCCTGTCCTTTCCAGCTCATTAACGGATTGGAAACGACATCTACTCAATATAATTTTAACTCTTTTACTGACTGAGATAGATTATTTACGGAAAAGGAATACATTGATAAAAAATGATCAATAGGTTCTCTCTTGTATTTTTTTATTCTTTTTGAGACTTGAGAGACAAATTTATGAAAAATAACTCATGGAGTTTTATTTTTTTCCCTTCTCAAACTCTCTAAACGTGAAAAGGAACGAGTTATCATTGTCGTTAGACTCGTTAAAACATCAAATAGTGACAAACTTGTCCATCATGACAAGACCGAGTTTCACCTTTGCTAGACTCACTAAAACATGAAATAGTGATGGATTCACCCAAAGGGTGGAATTATACAACAAGCATATGTTATCCTCCTCAAGCTTCATAAAAATAAAGCGATATTGGTCAACAATGACTGGGGAAAATGGGAAAAGGGGTAAACCACTTTATGGGAGTAGGTCGCTCTTGAACATGACACTTTCACTTCATCACTGTGACTTTTTGCATTGGGTAATCTCGTTGATGGTCTATCATACCATCCATTACTTTGGTTTTGGATCAATACTGCCAAATCTTTCAGTGTCACCGACATGTTCAAGAGAAGTCACTCAGTTTAAAATTCATCGTTTGCAATACTTGTAAACATTTTCATGACCGCCATTCCTGAACCTTATGTTGTTAGTCGCATTCTGTCTCCAAAATCATTGCACTTATTTCATGTCATTGATGTGGGATACATCAAGGCCCTCCTACAATGAGTCGCTTCTTGTCGACATCAGTACATTATCCAAGAACTTGACCTAGAAACACCTTTCTAGTACCTTGAGGCTTGCATACATCAATGGCAGGTTTCTCGCTTTCAGCGATATGTTGACATCACTGGCCTCCACCCGAAAGACTTTGTATGGTGTTTGGAAACAAAACATCCATTCAAACCATGCATAATTTACTACAGTACCTTGAGGATCATTATCATTATCAGTGATTTCTCTCACATCTATTAACAGATTACATCATTGGCTGGTAATCGGGTAATGTCTTCCCATGTTCGACTTCAAATCACATATTTACATGGTTAGACTCATACTTGAGTGAATGATTGAACGAGATAGATGACCCCGGATCTAGCTTCATCCATTTCGGCTGCGATTTCAGAAAATGTACCAAATCATTCATACAATGTCTTTACATTGATGGTCATCCAATCATGGGTCTATATCTATATACGACTATCTATGTACTTTTAATGAAAGTTTATATATTGAGCATGGGTATGCCTTCCCTGAACAATTCATGAGAAAAAATAAAAATATCACGATATTATGTATTGTAATTGATGCAGGTCACCATCCACTTTGGAACCTCCTCGTCACATCGTAAAGCATATCACTAGACATTAACATTTTCAACTTCATGCTTTAGGGGGTAGTTGTTACAGATCCATTTTGGCACATCACTCCCATTATTCAAATCAATACTATGAGGGCTCATCAAACCCTAATTCAGTTGCTACATGCCCTAGACAAGTCATCACTTTGAATGCTTTCTTCCCTGAGAGTTTCTTAGCCTGAAGCCCTCCAGAAATGCCTCCTTGAGGGGCCAATGCATCCTTGGTCAGGGGTAAGTGCACTTCAGTGCAGGTAGGCCCATTTTATGGTGCTTTCTAGAGCACTTAGGCCCACTTTGACCTGTGTTGGGCAAGATTGAGCGAATCATCATAAGGTTCTGGGAATATTCTTATCTTCTGGATCCATCTAGAAGATTCCCACACTTATCATCTCCTATGAGCTTGAAAGTGGATATGGAATGAGTTAAGTAACCTCCTATCCTTTCATCCCTTCCTCCATGGAAATTGACTTTAAGTTTGGAAGACCATTCAATACCCTCATTTATGACCAAACCACCATCATTTCCCTATAAATTGAGCACTCATCTAAGTGATGAGGGGTTGGAATTTGATAATTTGTAAGGAGATACTGTTGGTGTGAGGTTTGAGATTGTAAGCAAGTACCATTATGTTGCTAAAGTGTTGTTCTTTTGATGTGATGTTGGTTGGAGCCCAAGCTGGAAGAGTGGAAATGGATCAGAATTCATGGTTATAATTTTTCCTTCTACTTAATAAATTTGTTTACACGTTTAACCATATTCTTGTCTTTATGTATGACGATTATATGTGTAAATTCTTTCGATTCCATTTTCTTATAGTAGATAGATCTTTTTCTTTGATTGGTTTTTGTCCTTTGTTTATGACTGCAGGTACTTGTCGAGCGGATTAAGTTCGAGAAGGAGCGATGGGAGCCAAACAAAGGAGAGAAAGGGAAAGCGAAAGATAACAAGTAGGTCCCTTGTATTATTTATCTTCTATAGAAAAAGGTTAAGTGCTTTAAATCTATTGTTCTACGTGTAGCTACCCACCTAGGGAAATTGTTTTTATCCGTAGATGCAAAATTCCACATAACAAATTGACGACTCCACTAGGGAACGATCATCATTCCGGGTAGTTTACCTTCATCCTAGTACACCCTAGTAGACTTTACCTACTTCCATTGATCTTGTTTTAGCCCTTTTTGAAGTGCTTTCTGGTAAAAATTGTGCTTGCAAGCCCCTAGGATGGCTTCTCTAGCACCATCGCATGTCTGGTCAAGAGACAGAGTGTTGCAGAGTACCCCTGGCTTGAGGATAGTGCTATGAAGCACATTGTCTCCCACTCAAGGCCGCCTTGATCCTCCTTAGGTAAAAAATACCTCCTTTGACTTGATTTTTCCCAAATTTCCTTCTATTTCCGCTTGTTGAATGATCAATGATTATCTCTCTAAAATCAATTTGTGTTTCCTTTGCTAGACCTACTTTGGCCTTCATTGTTTAGTGTTTCTTAAATGATTGTTTATCACTATCAATTCATTATCAAAGTTAGTTTATAGTTGATTAATCTTTGTTCCAAAGAAAGTGTCGTAAAAGTCTTCATTTCTTTCGAAACAGAACTGTCGTAAAGTCTTCATTCTTGTAAAAAGATTGATTGATTGTATGTGCATCAGTTTCCTTTTGTTCATCACAACATTAAGGGGATTGAAAAGAAAAACTTACATTGTGCATTGAAAGAGTTTTTCTACGCTCATAGGAATAGTTTAGGGAAATTGCAATAGATGTGTTCTTTGTTCTTTGATTACAAGAATCTAATTGCCCTATCCCTACTAGCTAAGGTTTTCATTGTCAAAATTGAA
The DNA here is from genome assembly GCA_000404065.3 of Pinus taeda. NCBI lineage: Eukaryota > Viridiplantae > Streptophyta > Pinopsida > Pinales > Pinaceae > Pinus > Pinus taeda. The sequence continues at coordinate 12,402 of APFE030687599.1, forward strand.
TGAAAAGGATGCTTATCATTTTAGTTGCATTCTAGAAATTTCAAATACATCACGTGATGAACCTTGAAATGAAAATTCTTAATCAAGATCAACTTCAAATTAACATCAATTAACCTAATGGAGCATTGTCACCTAATGCAAAACATTTAGAGGTTCTAAGCTAGAGATGTGTTCCGACATTGTAAAACATAGTAGCTGCTACTAACTTGTCTGTGATACATTTTGAGTGTGATACCTCATTCCACGTACGTGATTATATCTCAGCTCTTCCGCATACCTTCGGGTATATAGGGTGGTGTTACACTATGTAAAGTATAAAGGAATGCTCTCACTGTGCGGTTTTGCATTAGACAATGCTAATAAGGATTGGGCCTCCATGTACTTTCGGTTATATATGGGAGGAAAACACTAGGTTGCTATCCATCCTTAGGTATCTGAACCGGTCACCTTGTACACTATGATACACTGAACACAACATTTGGGGAGATTTTCTGCTCGTACTTCTTGGTTCCCAGGGAGCTATTCTGCAGTTCACAGTTTCTTGGTAAACATTTTTGCTTAGCTTACCCCATTTTTTTTATTTCTTTTTTGAAATAAAATCAATCATCAATTGTGGAGGAAAATCAACCCTTACCCTGTCATTTGTGGAGAGCAGTGAGTAAACTACCTTTATTGCCCGAAGCTACACCCATCCGATCGAAGCGGTCTCGTTTGACTGGATTCAGTACTTCACAAACTTCTGGTTCTTCATCTAAATTACCAGAAACACCTATACCGATAAGTATTGTGACCCCAGTTACTCTTATAGTTATTGGTACATCTATTACTGAAGTGGAATCTCCACAATTACCTGAGGAAACTAGAACTGAATCTAGTGAAATGGTAACCCAAGTTGTTCAACAACAAGTTGATTCTCAACCTAAAGTTGTTCAACAAGAAATTAAATCTGAGCCTGAATCTGTTCAACCATAAGTTAATCCTGAACCTATCACTGTTCAATGATAAGTTACTTTTGAACTAGAAGTTGTTCAAGAAGCCTAACCTGAACTTGTTCTTTTACCTGAACATTTGGATCTTGAGGTTGAACAATTAGAAGTTGTTACCTTACTGGAAGAAGATCAACTGGTACATCGTCAAACATCTGTAACTATCAAGAATTCCTCTTTACGCAAGCAACAAATATCAGAAATCTATTACGGACTTGACGATGAAATTCTTCCACCTCGTTTGATTTCGATAGAAGCGGAACCTGAGGTAGAATCACCCAGAACTCCATTCCATTTTGGAACTGGACTTTATCTATATCCTCATACTCCTCATTTTACTACTCCTTTTGATGTGGACTACTTTCAAACACCTATTGATTCATTAGGAAATTTATTTGGACATTTGACTATTGCAGAGTCAACATCCCAGACCGTACCATCTATTACAGCTACAACAAAATCTTCTGTTGCAACCTCTTCGATGTTTACTATGACACCTGAGTTACACTTGTATGGTGTTCCATCCATCCCATTGGGTTACCAATCTTTATTGGGAACCCACTCAGGTGTTGCTTCTAGCCCTTGGTCTTCAACAATGTCCTCTACTGGAATTTTATTTGATTCTTCATTAATGGATACTGAACAGCTAGACCCATCAAGTTCATAACAAGCTGGTCCATCTGGTTACTATCCTATGTATCCACTTTACATTGGATTGCCCCCATATGGAGAACAATATGCACATTCTCCTTATCCTCCATTTTCTGCGGGGCAACCATATGTCGGTATGCCTTCATCTTTAGGTCAGCCTGGAATGACTGTCTGTCAATGGGACCCAACAATGCCCATTCAACCTAGGCTTGTGTATCCATCACAACCTATGCCATATGTCTCATCCATACCTTCAACATCTGTTGTTACAAATTTACTGCAGTCACAAACTCAGATTGTTGTATCTCAACCTATGTAAGCTGGCCCTTCAACCTCAGACCCCCAAGTTTAAGGTTTACAGATTCAGCCTTCTCAGGCAGTTTTACAACAACCACTTGTGTCTGGAGTCCAACAACCTCGAGCTAGCTTACCTTTTACTAGAATGAATCACAATTACATTGGTTTAGTGTATTCACAACTGGGTGTAGGTGTATGTGTTGCATTTTACACTAGTTGCAGGTGTATGCATGTGGTCTGTTGTACACCGAGTGTAGGTGTATGTATTTTATTGTGTTATACACTAGGTGTAGGTGCATGTTGAACTTCGCATCAAGTGTAGGTGTATGCATTGTGTGGTACACCATATGTGGATGTATACATGTGATTTACACTATGTGTATGTGTATGTGAATTGACAGGAAGAGGAGGTATTGGGTACATGTTGGGTTTGGGTACCTATCTGGTGTGTCTATGAAAAGGATAAAGGACAAAGGTATAAGTAAAGAACCAGTTGAAGTATAAGTATCAATATTTCATTTCATCTTTTTTATGCATGTAATAAATGACTCTAATATTATGGTTACATGTGATCTATGATTTTGATTTATAATGGTTTCATTTTGAGCGAAACAGATTTGATATGTTTATTTATAATGATTTGATCAAAGAGCCAATTTGACTTATTGTGACAAGAAGTAAACAGGATTGTAGGTGTTCTATATTGACGAGCTACCAATGAGGTATCATTTGAGTTTATTTCAATTCGTTTTGAATCTAATAAAAATTATTTGCTTGGTATAGGAAAGTATGGGAAATGCCCGGTTTGGGTGGTTCGAACTATATGCAAGAAATAGTAGAAACAATAAAAGGAATTGTAATAGGAAACATTATGTTCGTAAATCACTTTAGCAGTAGGGGCATTGTGTGACACTAGTATCGAATAGTGTCCATTCATTTCCACAAGAATTCTATAACTGGTATGACGGTTTTGAGGCAGGTATATTCCTTGATTTTTGGACCTTCCGATGTGAGGAAACCTTTCCAATGGATGGATCTCCCGGGAAATGGGATGTCAGGGAACTTGGAAGGTGAGTAACTGCACAAAAGGGGGTGATCGGATTTCATGAGGGAATATGTAGCAAAGAAGGTAAGGTCAGGGAATTATTTCGTTTGGGTCATCAACATTTCAAGATGGAATTAGGAGCACAATGGGAGTGCACCCTCAAAGAATGAGTCAGTAACTATTCACTAAGGGGACAAGTGGCATAAGATTGTAGTGCTAGACATTATATGTAGGTTTGACTTTGGAAATGGATTTTGGACTTCTTGGGAAGGAGGTGAACCATGGTACTAATTTTCGAGGTGGAGGTGTCAATCTCTGGATTCCCTTCTTGATTGATATGGGCATCATATCCTTTTATTTTCTAGTTAGAAAAAATGTGCATATGTATATTTGTATATTATTCTAAATACTATATCAATTTGTCTCTATAAAGCTCCATAGAAAATATGATTATTTGTTGGTTGAAGAAAATGTGCATGAGCAAATATGTGGTTGTTATTGTAAATATCGTAATGGGATGTGTTATAAAGCTCCAGTAAGCAGTGCATTTTTCATGATTGATCATGGTTTCAGCAGTGGTTATTGTAAATGTCATGTCAGGATTTTCTATTTAATTTGCATGACAACGATAAATTTCTTAAAACCAAAAGTTGAGGTGGTCGAATTGCCTAGTCAGGAGCCTATATCTAACTTCCCTTGTTCCTAGCCCAAATTCAATCTCCTTGTGTTGTTTGTGTATCACCGTCACTCTGTAGCAATGATGAAGACAATAATTTATGTTCCATACATTGAGTCAAATTCGAGAATTACGAAGAAACAACATCTCTATTGAAAGTACAATAAAGTTGTGCTTGTACATAATGACCTCTTAGGTTCATTCCAATTTCGGGCACTCAAGTGGGAGATCTACACAGACCTGTCATCAAAGTTGACAGAATCCAGTCAATAAATGCTATAAAATACTTCAGGGGATTACAAAGGTCAACATTGTTGAATTTAAGGAGTCTTCCAAGTTTCGACACAATATGAGAAGTTATGCAATACAAGAAATTCTTCATCAGCAGGATGCATGGAGAGTTGTTATGGCTAGAGAAGGAATACTTGATCCATGTTGTTGACATTTAGAGACTCACATGCCTCTCTGTTGTTGGAGCCATCATATCAACTTATTTTCAAAATGCTTCTGCGTGAGGAAAGAAAATAGGCGATGACAAATTTTATAACAGGTATGGTACCTAGCAAGGAGGAAAGGGTACTATGATAGAGCCAATTAATAAACCTACCATCAAATTATCCTATTACACAATTGTTGGGAAGCTCATGCGGCATTTTTCGAGAGGAGATTTCACATTAGATACCATTTCAGTTTTGAAGTCTTGTGTTTAGGGCATGCAGTTGAATTGTAGTTTTATACTACATCAACTTGTTGAATTGGTGTATTTACCATGGCGGACCTCTGGGGATCCTAGAAGAAAAGAAAGCAATGAGGCCTCCTTGGTATAAGAATATGTTGGAAGTCACCAGGGCCAGAACAAGAATCCCTACGTTCCTCCTTGATGACTACTCAGGATATTTGGTTCGACATCAGCCATGGTAGCATGTAGATACGGCCAAAGTGTGTCAACCCCGACACATTTCAAATGCGGGCCCAAACGTTTATGCTAAAAAAGGGAGCATTCCACACAGAAGTCTCTTCCTAGCCTCATATTGTTGGAGAAGTTTGGGAGGGAAAGTTCATATACGTATTTAGGGAAATGGTGACTCAACCTTTATTGAGAGAAACCCTTGCAGCATCAAGGAAGCAGCTAGTCGAGGAGATATTAAACCTATTCATCAAGAGGTTTGAGACACAGATACGGTCCTTACAAGAAATTATGCTGAATATTGACACCTCAGTAATTCCCTTCCCCATGTTTTCTAAATTTCACAGTTTAAGGCCACCTGTTTCCTTCACTTGTAGCCCTCTTGTTTGCTTTGATTATTGTGGTGGGCCCGCACTCTTAATCAAAACCTACAATTTTGAATCCTCAACCTATAACCACCAACACACCATCTGGGCCTAAGAAAAATACTGAGACCACCTCCACCCAATTCATGGACCTCACGGATGAAGAACCCCATTCGCATACCAAGACGGCCATTACCGAAGAAAATCCAACTTCCACTTCCACTGCAATACCATGGTTACGCAATCCATCACTTCTCATAGTATCCACATCCACCACCATTTCATATATACTTCCATATGGAACACAACCCAATGCAAAAATAGAAATGGAGATCGACTCCATTATCCAATCAATTACTGAAAATATGAATGGGACACTTACAACCCACATTGTAGTCACAGAGATCATTCACACCTCTATGTTGGCTTTGTTACTTGAATCAGGTTCATTCATGGTCAATAGGTAAATCACTGCCCATCCCCTTCTAAATCCCACCACATTCCATGTATTTCTCTTGCCCATTGATCTCGTTCCCTCATCACCACCACACACGACCTCAGTCCACACTCATCGACATACAGTTAAATCATCGCAGAGAGAGACATCTCCCCAAGGGAAATCTGAGAAATTAGTTTCTCGTGGACAACCGTTGTAGAGTCGATTCCCTCGACCTTCTATAATGACACCTGATGACCTCCAGGGATGGTCCTCGAACTAATTTTTCACATTCATACAACTTGTTGCATGCTAAGTAAAGGCATTGTATAACATTTTCACTATGGAACATGACTAGTAATAGTAGCATATTCTTGCCCTTGTCATACAATGAGGCCATCTACTCGAGGAGAAATAGACTCTCGAGGGTCATCTCGACCAAATTACTCAAAATTTCCAGGTTCTATGGCCCTTAGTCGCAAAGATAGTTGCAAATGCCCCAAAAGCTTTCTTGGCCTGCACTCTTCTTGAATGTTGTGACCACATCAAAGCAATGTGTGCTAACCTTGTCTCAACCAACTAAGAGCTTAAGAGAAGTATTGTTGCCACTCAGAGGGCACTACTGGATCCAGCCGCCTAGTATGCTGGTGAAATTGATCTGAAAATAATAGAAGTCGTTGGTCTGAAATCATCTATCATTCAAGATACAGAGGAAGTTCAAGAACTCTTGGAGTAAGTTTACGACTAGTCAGGCTACCTGGATAGGAAAAATCAATTTTTTTACCCTTTAAACAACCACGTTAATCATATTTTTAACCAAGTTATGGGTACCAAAGATAAGACATAGTGGAAGGAGCTTCTAACATAGGTGGATGCCTAGATCTAGAAAATCAAAGATGAGTCAAGAAAGGCCAAGCATATCATTTTTGATGTTAATCTGCCAACATAGCATCACTTGAAGACGTTGTAGCAGACTAGTGAGGGAACAAAAACACAGTGGAATACTCTCCTTATGACACGCCCTGCCAATCCTACTATTGAACTCATAATGTAGTTCCTCGAGGAAGCGCACATTCTCACAGGTGCATGGCATACAACTCCTAATGCATACACACAGTTCTGAAATGCAACCATTGAGTCTATCCCAGAGTTGGGTCCTGCGTTGGAAGGATCTAGCTGAGTAGAAGCAGCAGAGGATGGAACACCACAATAGTAGGAAGCACCAACAACAATCGCAACACCACTAGCACCGGTAAAGGATTGACTTGGGGATGAGTCAATGGAATTTGGTCCGAGCCTGTTGGGTCCTTTGTTTTGAAAACCAAGTTTTACAAATTTGGAGACTAACCACATTTTTCCTAGAGATAACCGTTGGGAATTTGTGGAGAAGACAACTGGAGAAGAAGAAGGGACCCGCCAAAGACCACTAATTGCGGAAGGATTTCTAGAGAAATTAAGAATTAGGCAACCATAGCCAAGCTCAAAGGAACACTGACAGTTGAGGAAGAAAACGTAGCCGAGAAACAGAGGCAACCGAAAGACAAAAATGGTGGATCATACGAGGGAGAAGTAGTAGTTAAAGTGAGCACATGGTTTAAGAAGGTCAAGGGGGGGGCGAAAAAAAGGGGAAAGACAAAGAGGATACCAAAATGTTGTTGTGGAGTTGTTCGAGCCTCCTTTGTTCCTTATTATCTTGTTTATGTATTGCTCTATCATGCTAGCTTTCTTGTTATGTCTATGAGGCCTTCGAACCAAATGAAATGTTGTATTGTTGCAGGAATTAATAGAATAAGAGATTACAGGGATACATGAGTACCTTTGTGTATGGTTTTATGTGGATTTTTCAAAATTTTAATATTCTTATACCTGTATGATATTCATTTTCATTGTGAGATTGATCTATTATGATTGGGTTTCTAACTTTATAATTCATGTTTTATTGGGATTCATAACCTCCATGTGGTTCAATCTAATACGAGATTCTATCCCCTTAACTAACTATGGGCGCAACACGCCTCAAGTGAGATGCCTTATTCATCTTCAATAAGGTGAAAATATTAGCGTTGTGTTATACTATGATGAAACCTTTTTTGACCCCTATGCCCGAACCCAGGATCTCAATCCATATATTTTTTCTGCCAACAGTACATATCTTGATAAAAATACTAGAATATAAGTTGTCCAAAAATCACTCAATTGTCTCTACATTATGGTACCAGATTTGCTCCATAATTCAGTCCTCTCGGTGGACCATGACCCCTATGCATGCGGAACTCCAAATGATCAATTCTTTCTTCCAAATCAATCATGTTTTCCCAAATATGGTGGAGATTGTGCTTCAAGGATAGAATACAATCGAGGATTTCTTCTTGAGAGTTATACAGGTCATTGATAGAAGAAATCAACTCGATTTTGTCCTCATGATGGCTCTTGTGAAGCCCATTGATAGAAACCCACAGGAGGCCTAGCTACTCCACTACCTCTCCAACAATGGGGCTTGATCATCCTACCCTAGATCTCTAACTGGACCCCTCTCGTCCTCCATACCATCATCCATATCCCTATCATCATCCCTGATGAGAGGCTAGGGCAAAGGTCGTGAATCTCATTACTGCCCTGCCGCGAGCCCCATCACATTGTCGTTCCATACCTACACTCAACCACAAACCACCCAAGACCAATGAATTCAACAAGAGAGGTGCCCAGAGAGATGGGAATATCTAAGCACTCCTCTCATCCAAATACAACCTACAACCCCTAGCCGACACGACAATAATCCTATATGAAATAGCACAAACCTCCTTAACCTCAACATTGAGAATATTGTTGCATAGACACTTTTCCATCGAAAAAGCTCCACTGACATAGACATTCAGAATCCAAAGAACATAAAGATCAAACTCTTTTTCCCAATTATCTTCCCATACAAAATTTGACTTTCCAGAAAGAGCATTGCCGCAAAGAACAGAGAACATGACTAAGAAGAGGGGTCCCTAGAAACTAGACTCCCCGGCCTCGGATCCACAAGTAATGATATGACTTACACAGGCTACAAAGCATACACAACGAGAGAGGCAGCCCCCCAACATTGAGTCCCATTGAACAATAAATATGACTACAAAAGACACGAATATCACTATCACTTTCAAACAAAAATACATCCCTCAAAAACAAGGTAAATTCCCATAAAAGCTTGGACTAGAATTACTCCTAGAGATGTCGCTGTTCATAAATGCCTACAGGCACCAAGACAATAACCCTCGCCATACACTTTCCATGCTTCCAGACTTAGCATACAAAACTAACAAATGATTAAAGTGAATCCACTTACCTTTGACAAGAAATTTGCTTCAATCGAAGACGAAGGCACTGTCACTTGAACACAGACCGCCTGCAGGAATTTTGAACCAAAAGTCTCTGCTAACGGAATGTCCCTTGATGAACAACCCACCACTTTTTCACCTAAGTCTCAGACCCAAGATTGATAGCTCAGAATCTCCCTACGAAAATTACGCAAAACCTTAATGTCATTATTGCAGATTCTGCTTAGGTTATCGTCCTCTGAAACTTTACTCACACAACCCTTCGAGAGCCCTCGATCAAACCTCTAATCCCTTTAGTATCAATTCATCGCCTAAAACATACCAACACACCACACTAAAACTACCCACAAACAATTATACCGAGAAATATATATTTAATAAATACATTTTATAAAATTAATTTTTAAAATAAATAAAACAATAATATTTTATTAACTAAATATTATATATAAATAGATAACCCCATCTCATCTCTTGTGTCTATATTTCCACAACCCACTCACTCACAACACAAAACCTCCACACATCAAATATTCCAGAAATCGAATTAAACAACATCTCATCTCGTAATTATTATACCTTAAACCTTTATCTTTTTTTCCGTAATAATTATACCTTACACACTTATCTCTTTCTCGAAACCTCCGAAAAGTAAAACGCCTGGACAGTGGCTCGGGAGCAGGCAAACGTGGCTAAAAAGTATGAGCCCAATGGAATATGGTCAAAACCGCTTAAAACATCCAATTACATGGCTATGTTATTAGCGAATAAAAGAACTTGATACTAAAAGCAAATATTATTCATTTTTTACTCTTTTAGTTACATCTCTTTGTTTTTTTTATATGTACGGTTCTGGTTACAATTTTTTTAATAAGTTTTACAAATAAAATAACTTTTTGGTATAAAAATACTATTAAAATTTTATTGATCCCATTGTACTTTTGATTTTTCTTTATTATTTATATTATATTTTTAATAAAAAAATATATATTTATATTATTTATTATTTGGTAATATAAACTTCTGAATGGTTTTTGTTTCTACAAATTTTAAAGGATAATTACATTAATTTTTAGTTGTTTCTATTGTGTCTTAATGATTTTGTTATTGTCTGCTTTGCAACTTCTTATTTTTGCCTTTAAACTTCTCAATCCGTCTACTATGTTAGGAGAGTGTCCATTACCATGTTTTTGATTTAATCTATAGGGAGAGTCTCATGAAGTATTCTCTACTATCTTGCTAGTCATCTTTGATCTTCTTCATGCAAGTATACTATGTCAACTAAACCAAAATATAAATATAATCGACATACCTCAGTATATCTTATGGGAGGGTATCTCATCTTCAAGTTCATCCAGATTAGCGCAATACATACATATATATATGTATATGTATATGTATATGTATATGTATATGTATATATATAAACATAATCATCTCAATATATAGACATCATTTCAACCATTATCCAGTTACCATGCATGATTATACCATAACCATGACGATGCATGCATAACGACATATAGACAATGACATGCATAATAAACACATAATGACATGCACTTATGATGACCACATCCAACAACAATCACTATCAACTTCCACGTGGAAACACAACTGCAACAATGACCACCACCATGCATACACAACAAACACATAAACCACAAGCATACAGAACACATATGAAACCGACATGTATGCATGACAAACACATTCTTCCCTTCCAGTCCAAGAGGTGAACAATGCTCTAATACCACTTTGTAACACCCTCCTCCCACAGTTAGCCAAGCTAACCAGTTGACTAGGGTAAGCATGTTATGAAGAGTTACTACGATATGATTCAACTTCCCAGGTACAGTTAAGGAAGTGGAATCGACTAAACAAAACCAAACTAGCTTTCCTCAAGAAGTACAGAACCTTTAGAAGCTAACTAACCCCTTCAGGTGTCCAGCCACTGGGATAACTTGCTTCTTGACTGAACCAGGCCCCTATTTGCTCCCATGAAAAGCCTTCCATGTGTCTGTGATCCTCTAGTCACTCCCACAACAAGGCCTCCATGTAACTGTGGCCTTTCTCAGACAGTTCTGTGCCAGTGACCCCAGCTTCCGAGCCACTTTTTCAGGGCTAGGAATTACACCTCTACCCATAACTTCATGAAACTTCCATAAATGATAAATAACAAGATGACAAGGCCTCTTATGCAAAACTCAAACAAAGACCTGAACTGACATGGCCTAGCCATGGTAGACATTTTGTCAAACACATCATAAACATGTAATCTGCACGTCCTAAAAACACATCTAAGCATAGGGACTTCATACTTATCTGATATTTTCCAAGAAGGTCTGATGCCCTCTGATCACTGTTGCATTATCATATATTAGGTCATACATTCATTATTCATTCATTTACTAATCAAAGCATGATAAGAGCCGTGACTAATATATATCATAAAATCATGCTTATAACCAACATATAACCAATAGAACAACAATGATAGAACAACCATTATTTTCATATAACAACAATCATATTTACACATAATACATAGGAGGAAACAAGCTCTTATCAACATATGAAAAATGAAACCAAACAAGTGACTTCCACATACCACGCAACCATATATTGGTTGAACCAAGTCTTTCTTTCAACAAATCACTCCCGTGCCATATTTCAAGCAAGAATGTGGGACTCGTAAAAAAACTAGTCAAGGCTTCCTCAGGATTTACCGTGTATCCTGCCAAGGGTTTCCTAGGTGCAAACAATAAACATACACTATAGACTTTACCACAATCCATTCATGTACCAGTTAAGGCATCACTAGGCCCTAAATAAACATGGATGCATGTAGATCTCTCCACCTAAATTGTGAGGAATTTCTCTATATCCACCCTCTTAGCTTTACCGTGTATCCCACCATTATCAGTCAAGGGTTTCCTAAGCCCAACGAGGGTATTCAAAATCATGCTTTACCATGTATCCCACCATTATTAGTCAAGGGATTCATATGCCTTATAATTTTTGCTAAGACCGCCCCACTCAGCTTCGAAACCATCTGAAAATCCACCTCACCCAAGATAAACCCCCATCACACCATGGTTATCCCGAAATGGAAGAGAAAGGCTGAAAACCACTGTCACACCTCGCCAAACCCATGCTAAAGAAAGCAGGAGAAACAAAAAGAAACACGCATGCCAAAACTAGCAAGGACATCATCATGTAACTCGATACTTGCAAGTAAATTTGTTGTAGCCCCTTGATCCCACTCTTCCTTACTTGATCCTCATAAGCATTATTATTAGTGAGGTTTCTATTTTCCTCATTTTCCATTATTTTCCTTCATTTTCCTCCTCACATGCATCATGTGACCTTTCACCTTCGTTTTCTCTTATTTTCCAGTATATTCATAAATAAAATTCCAGTTAATGCCTCTTTTCCTTTTCAAACCCCGTGCCATTACCTTTGCCAATTTCCTTAGTCATAATAAACAAAATGAACACCCACACTAGGATGTTTTTCCCAACATTCAGCTTGGAATAAGTGTCCTATGACCTTAGTGTAATTTTTTCCTTAATTAACATTATTACATGGATTTTTAACTCAGGGCTATTACACCTTACTTAATCTGGATGAGAAATGAGACTTGTTGAACCAACTTTCATTCCTTGAAGAGAGACAACCCTCTACGCTAGAACTTGGGATTTCTTCATTAATTAGAGGGAATACGAGAGTTGTGCAGTAGGAGGCAACTGATGGATCTCACATCGGTGGAAGGAATGGTTGGCTAGAGTGAAAACCTAGCCAGCACAGGAGTCTACAGAGCTCTTAACACCATCATTCCTTCAGGAACTAAAAGTGCCTAAATTTAATAATAATTTTTTAAAAGATATTGTTTTCCCATGAAAAAAATGGAACTTTATTTATGTAGAATTAAGAAAAATACATTTTTCATATATGCTTTAGAGAAAGTGCATTACCAGGGATCTAACTAGGTCCCTTAAAAGCTCCAAAAACATCCAACAGAGAAAACATATTGAACCTCGAATAATCAAAGGAAAAAAAATAATCCTAAAGGCCCACATGCAAAATCATAGGGTTTCATATAAAACTTAGCTAGAAAAACCCCAACAATAGAAAACAAAGAAACATTCACATAACCAACCCAAAAAATAGATTTGTTCACATAAACGTATGACACTAGGCCACGAAAGCAGCAAAAACAATACACACCACCCATTAGCCAAAGGATAGAAGAGTGATGATGAAAAACCTAGGTAAGCCATGAATAGAGTCATGACAAGCCACAAACATGGTAGACTCATGAATAGATCCGAGACAAGAAAATAAGAGTTGGCAGTAGCGAAACTAATGCAATTCTACGACAGGAAAAACACCAACAAGCAGTCCTTTGAAAACCATCAAAAATATGGAAACACAACACAAAAAAGAGGGCTATGATGCGTAGGATTCCCACCATCGAGCCCTCTCCCCCATCAATTCTGGCCCCTTCACCCCCTAGCATTCATAGAGTCACAAACAAGCTGGTAACGAAAAGTCCTTCTGATGACATTGTCTCATGACAAGCACAAGCTAGCCATCAATGCAATGTAACATGTAAGCCAAGGTAGCATGAATAAGAGAGATGCAACAACTAGGGTTCGGACTCTCAGGACCTCTCCTCTAATAAATTTTAAAAGTTATTAATTAATATGATTTGAATTTTTCTTTATAAAAATTAAACATTTTACAATAAATAAAATAATTTATTTTAAAAGGTGTCTATTAATTATATATAAATAATTATGTCAAGTCCCACTAGCACAACCAGTTGAGGATGGGCCTCGTTAGCAAGGTGACCCAAGATCAAACCTCATGAAGGTTGTTGCATTGATGCTAGGGGGAGAAGAAATTCTAAATTTTTTTAGTAGGTATAAGGTTTGTGTGGCCAAAGTTGGGTATGATTTTTGGGTGACTTTAACGGATTAGATGTCCCTAGCTCATGGTTTCTCAAGCCACAAGCCAAAGCCTAGAGAATCACAGAACTCCTAGACAAACATATATAATATAATATATATATATAATATTATATATATATATATATATTATATATATATATATATATATATATATATATATATATATATATATATATAATTTTATTACGTCGTAAAACATTCCCCTTTGAAATTAACTCCCCTCTTGGCCACCTGTCATTACTGTGCAACATACAATTATATGTTACATGATTGGAAAATACTCAACCATTCGATTAGGGAAAAGTGGTTACCAATTCGTTGCAAAGTTGTATAAACTTCCAAATCATAAGTAAAGACTCATCCTGATGCCCTTGCAGATGGCAAGACTCTTTTTAATGCCGCCAAAAAACAACCAGATCCAACCAAATTGATGGTGAATCTGCTGAAATCATGATCATCAGAATAAGAACAAAAATATATCGTCTGTGAGCTTTGTTTGTGATGTTGTGCTAGGTATTTCATCGATGTATACAGTGGTGATGACTGGGTTCAAATCCCCACCATCAAGCAATCTGCTGGGTTCTAACAGCCTTTCTCCCAGCCCTTAAGCCTTTCCTGATCTGGCCCCCCCACAGGCAGGCAACCTTTGCTTATCGCTACGCTATAGGATTCTAATGGGCACTACATATAACCCTAGACCAACCAATTTAGAACCCATCAATGCATACATAGTTGATCTATTAAGTGTCTTAAGGTATGTAAAGATAAAATTTTGATAGGGTTCGATTTGAGTTGAAGTCGAAGATTCAAGTTCAACTTCCAGTTTCGGTTCAAAGTTAGGTTCAGGTTCGACTTTCAAGTTGAGAGTGCTAGTTCTCGTTGTTTTCATATTTTTGATTGTCATTGTGGTCAATCACTTTTTCCTTCTCATGGTATTTCATCGATGTGTACAATGGTGATGTTGTGCTTGGTATTTCATCGATGTGTACAGTGGAAGAGCTCTGTTAGAAAAACCCAGTATATATGATTGCCTTATAGCTTCCATGTTGAATTCTGTCGTTTTATTATTTATTTTTTAATAACATTCTATCGTTCTAAAGAAAACTATTGTTGTGAATTTAGATGCAAGGGGAAATTTTGGGAATCGTGGAGGATGCAATTGTTGTTATATCCCAGGTAGCCTGCTGCTGCGAGAGCGAACAATAAATTTTGTCAATTCTATTTTGAATAGAGGCCTGTAGTGTTTATTATGATATTGTACAAATGAATAGGCCCTCTCCATGTTTATTGAAAGTTTGTACAAAATCTCTTGGTTGTAGGGGAAAACATAAAATTAGTTGCTAATGTAGTTAGACTTTATTGCAGTGGATGTGAAAGAAGTCATGTTGCCCTTGTTGCCTATGTTGGAAGGGGAAAATATCATAACTTTGCTGTGAGTCTGAGAAATAGTAATGTAAGACTATATTATGTATGTTTACTTTGTGCATTTATGGTCAGATAGCCCTCCATCAAAATATGCATAGGTCAACTACAGATGAACATGATTGCACCTCAAATTCTTATTGGTCATCATAAATTGTTAAACAAACCTTTATACAATTCGTTGCATTGATCTAGGAAAATCTTATGCCCATTGAAATGTTTAGTTAAGGCTTTTCTGCCTTACATTGCAATTTTGCAGAAGCATGACCTCTGCACCCCTTAACCCATCCCTCTAAATTCTGACATTTATTATTTATTTTTTAATATGAGTTCTTTTGTGAATTTTAGCATTTATGCTTGTATTTCCCAACCTTACATTTATTTATATGTATTCTCTAGAAGAAAATCTTGGACAATAACAACAGTTGGCTCTGGTTGAAACTGCTTATGAGCTCTGACTCTACTGTTATATTACAAAGTTGAGACTTCATTGGACTTTAATACTTCCTCGCATTTTCATATAATCCTCTTGGGTTTTCTGAGAAACCCAGGAAAATTCTGGGAGAGCAACAAAATGTAAAACTATTGAGAGTTTCATTCGTGGTACCAAGCATTCCTACATTAAAGCATCACATGGTCCTCTCTAGCCTCGATGTGTTTTTTATTTGTATTAAGAATCAAAGGGTTATGTTCTATAAAATAGATGAGTAGGAGATGGATTTTTGTACCATAGCTGAGAATCTTAAGAGGAGCCTCTTGTTAGTACTGGTAGAATTTTATCCATTCGCTGGTTGATTGGACATTAAGGGAGAAGAATCTGGTCAGCGAGAAATTGACTGCAACAATGGCAAAGTGGGTGCAATTTCAATGCCCTCGACAATGTGTCACAATAATCATTACTCACTGTTTGAGTAGGGAAGAGAAAGTTGCATTGTCTCATTATTAACTAGACTATGATGACAAATCTTTCTTCTATACAATGACTCAAGGTTTCCATGCAACATGATAAATCACACAAGATAAATTAGATGTAAGATAATTTATCAAAGAACTACGCATAATTGTTTCAAGAATTATTTTAACAAAGTTCAAAAAAGAACATAAAAGACAAGCAAGGGACATTTTTTTTACAGTTGGGAAGTTGCAATAATTTCAACCTCAAATTAGAAAATAGACACACCATCACAATCATGTTAGCATTTAAGGCATCAGGCCTCTCAACAAGCCCTGCATTTTGTGTAGGAATACACGCGGGGAAAAATATGCATAGGCTTAGCACCAAAAAAGGCACAAACCTCCAGTCCATTTCTAAGAACATTGTTAACTTAAACTTGACACTTGATTGAATGCCAAGGAATTGAAGAAAATGAGCTTCTAACAGAAGCCTAAAGGTTAACAATAATAAGGATAGGATTACAAGCTACAACACTTCCAAATAAATATGAATGGGAGGTCTTCCAAGATTGATACATTAAGCTCTAAGATCATACAACTCTTGTCAGATTACACCTACTTGTAAAATGAAATTGGGCCATTCAAAATCATATTCAGATCAATGTGCTTCCTTGAACCTCTAGCAAATCCTAAAGACCTCCATATAGGAAAAAATGAGTATGCAGGCTTCAATTCAAGTTGGGATGGAAACATATATGTTTAGTAATCCATCACCCAGAACTCAGGAATATAAAACCAAAGGGACATCTAATCTCTATTGAAATCAACCACATAAGCCCCAGAATAAACCATCAGGTTTTCAGAAGTCCATCTTTTCTTAGTACAAATTTGTTTGGGATAGCTTCAATGTAAGGATCCTAGGCCTATCACTATTTTTCCTGTTTTATTCCTGAGGCCAACAAAGGCTTATTTATGAGAATATCCTCTAGTAGACGGATATTTCAAGCATTCAAAATTTTCATCTTAGAGGGCTAATCATGAGGAAGGCGAACTTATTACTTGTACATGACAACAAATCATTAAACCTGATATCATATTCAAGGAAGAACTTCTCCATTATGGATGAAAAACCCAGTCACCTAAAGAAAGGAAAGTAAAAGATAAAGGACTTTGAGGATCATTAGATAGAGAATTCCTACTCATGTACATCTCCCAATCCACTCATGGGGCATAACAGGGAGTATCCATAAACCTAAATACATGGGTTGAATGACTAGATAGCTATAATGGGGAAGACGTACAAGATAAATCACATGAGAGTGATATGGAATACTAAACATAAGTAAGAGATCCTCAATCCATGGGAATAAAATTGTCATGATGCAGAGCTAGTTTAAATAATTTACTTAAATAGATAGATGGGTAACAAAAGGAACAAACATAAATGTGCCATCCCATAAAGCTGAACAATCAGAAAAAATAGAATTAACCCTAAACCCTCCACAACACATTTATCAGGAGATTATACGATTAAAGAATTAGCATATTATTATGGCTATTATTTCAAATAAATCTGATCTTATTCTTAGTATGTTGCACAATGTACGTTTCCTATATTAGTTCCAACCATGGAACTATGGGATTGGCCAATCTTCACATGCCCGTAAGGGAACATAGACTGATAGCATCATATTTTATCTCATTCAAAAACAAAAAGATGTTAAAGGAGTGCTTTGGAAGAGGTACAAAGCACATCTAGTCTTATAGAGAATCCAACTCCATCCTATGAGAAATCCCCTCAAATATGACCAATAACAGTTGTTGAAGATTATTCATGCTTGAATCAACTGAAAAACGAAGTTATACCAAACCCTTCCTCCTTATGCATGTGGGCTCACTAATGCTCAAAATTCCCTATTTGATTCCCATGCTTATTCTCTTTGAATTGGGACCATGTGATTTCATGGCCAAGGTGTATTGCTCCTCGTACGCTTGTTGTTGTTGGTTATGGAACAGGGCAGGGTAAGCCTAGAAGCACCTTCACAACAAATGGAAGAGGTAGAAGAG
Source organism: Pinus taeda (assembly GCA_000404065.3). NCBI lineage: Eukaryota > Viridiplantae > Streptophyta > Pinopsida > Pinales > Pinaceae > Pinus > Pinus taeda. The sequence goes on from APFE030687599.1 coordinate 30,447, forward strand.
AATTTTGTTTGCAAGTCCAATCACATTCCCCTCTAGGATCTGGAGATCTAAGAATTCAGTTTTGCTTAGTGAGGACATCATATGTTACATAGAGGCAAAGCCATCATCACCAAATAGCTCATATGCATGTGCTAACCACAAATGTCAACCAAATTTTGGGGATCAAATTTTGTCAGGGGAAAGTCATGTAGTCTCCATGACCAACGAAAGGATGGATGACAAGGACATATAACAAAAACTTGTTAATGTTTCAATTTCCCCTTCAACTTTCATGAATGGAATTTCCTTTAATGGACATTTCATTACTTCTAATTGTTCAAGATTGTTCATTTCCATGATACATGGTGGTAAGTTCTATACATTTGACTCCATTATTTTCAACTCTTTCAATTATGTCAACAGTCTAATGCAATCGGGCAAACATATCAATTTATAGCAATTCTATAGACAAAAATTCTCTAAACTCCTTAGGTAGCCGATGGAAGGTGGCAACATTTCTATTATCACACAAAAATTCTCAAAACATCATTGTGTCAACTCTGCTTTTGGTCATGATTTCAAGGAGGTCTAAAGTCATTTTAGTCTAGATAAATGGGTAGGTGATAGGTTAAGAGTCTCATTTTCATATCCAAATAAAGTTAAATCAGACTTATTCCATGTCCTAGAAGTTTCACATGCTGTTTAGAACCCATATCTTTAACCATTTTGAAAACCGTGTTGAAAAAAAGAGCATACACAACGGTTTCATAGCATGCTATGAAATTACTGAAGGTGAACTTTTAGCACTTTTTTCTGTTTTTAGTAGTCAACTTCCAAGGGGGTTCCTGAGCAATTGAAAACTCATTTTTAAAAACTGAAAGAGGTGTTTCTTCCCAACATACTTAAATACAAAAAACTCTCTCAGTTTCATTAAATTCATTATGAGGTGGGCGAAATTGATGATCCAACTTGCGCTACAAAACTGTTGAAAGTCATTGAGAGAAAAACTCTATTTTCTGGTTTTAGTAGTTCACTTCATGATCATTTTCTGGCCAAATGAAAGAGTCCTCTAGAATTCTGAAAGAGGTTTCTCTTCATAAATTTCCAGCTAAAATAACCTCTCTCACTTTCCTCAAAAGTGTTACCAGTTGAGAGAAACAAGGCTTTCTTTGAAGCCATATTTTCATAAATCATAATTTTCCAATTTTACACATGTTGTTCAAAGACAGTTTCTGGACAGTTAGGTCACAGATTAGCAAGGTTGGTAAAAATGTTGGAGGCATCATAAAAGTTGAAGACATGGATTAGTAGCTGTAAAATAACGTATATAAGTCTTATATAAGGTTGTTGAAACATATTTTAGGAGTTTCACTCCTATTTGTATTAGGACTCCTAAAAGACAGTTAGTTGTCAATTTGTAATTAAGATTTTGTTTTATGAGTAAATAGGTGTCAAATTCGAATTATACTAAGGATGGATCATAGAATCCAAGGTTTTAATGACTCTATATGAAGCACGAGGTCGCATTTGTATGAGCAAAAGAAGCTGTGTTATAGGATCATACTGTGTGTTTTTCAACTTAATACAGAGATCAGTTTGACTACTCAAGATTCAAAAGGGTTTTATGTATTTGATGTTCTTATGGCATTTTTCAATTACTTATTTGTAGTGGTATGATCTTGTGATACTTAGAATTCACTGGAAAATGCTCTAACTTCCTTCACATGCTTGTAAACTGTGTTGATTCATTGTGTTACTATTTTACTTATAAACCTAAACTCCAATTGCGTTGAATTCCATGTTTTGTTGATCATGTTGTTTTGTTGAAGATTAACTTGACTCCATAGCCCAATAGATGTTTGCTAATTCTTATTCAACCAGTCAACCAGATATAGATTTCTCCATTTTTGTTCCTAGAGTTAGCCATCTAATCATTAATGAAAAATCTTAAACCTATTAAAAGAGCCCTCTCAAGTTGAGAAGGCTAAACCTCAACCAAAAGATTGGCTTGAAAGAGTTACTGAGAGTCTACTTGATCAGCAGCCTATCAAGGTCAGATTTTGTGATAACAATTTCTAGCGAAGGGGTTCCTAATTTCATAACACCCAGACTGCATAGATTTCCAATGGAACTTGGCAATTATTTTATGTCTATACCTAACAAATGCATTTCTTTGAGGGAAAATTGATATGTGACTTGGGGAGGCAACACTTCAATTTCGTTACAAACTAAGAGATCTAATAATTCAAGTTTGCTGATATTTCCTAGAGTTTAATTCGATATGGTCAACCTCTTTCACGATTTCAAAGAGAGATATTTAAGTTGTATTAAATTGGAGAAGGAATCTGGAAGCATCTACAAATTGGATCACCTGTACAAGTCAATATGTTGGAGGTTACTTAAGTTCCCAAAGAAATTTAGCAACGATTTCATTTTTGAACATTTATTTAACTCCAAGTATTTCAAGGACTGCAGCTGACAGAATTCATCTAGAAAAATTTCCAACTCAATGGACATATTTTGGAATTTTAGGACAATCTTCTTCAAGTGCTTCAGTTTCCCTATGGACTTTGGAAGATTTAAAAGGTTATAATTTATATCCAACTCCCTCAACTGCATAGGTACAGAGGAGTATAAAAGAAAGGTGAAAACATAGGTGGTTTAAATGATGCAAAGTGAAGATAGATCAAGAAGGATAAAAAAATACAAACATCTATGCATAAAGGATTTAGAGTTGAAATAAATCTACGCTAGTTTAAAACAAAACAAAGGAGTGTTCTTTTTCCAAAACTACTTCACTCCCCATTGTAAGAGCATGGAGATGGAGCACAAAGGGAAAATGAATGGCAACCTTTTGTAACTTCTTAAGGATTTACTATATAACTATTGATAAGGGCAGTTGAATTAGAAAACAACATGTTATAAACTGTTGTGCAAACTATGAGATTAGTATTATATAAATCTCTGTGGAACAAACAAACAAAAAATACTACATACCTGAAGTTTGTATTTTCTCCACAACATTTTCATTCTGCTCCCCTCCACTTGTAAAACCCTTAAAATTTCCATTGAAATCGAGGGAGGTAGGCAAGAGTACAGACAGTTATACCAACAGATCCATATGAGATGCAGTGATTGTAGACTACTGAACATGGTTTTGAAACTATCACATTCAACCCTAAGTATCTCCACAAAATTTTCACATGATTGGTGATGAATTATTCTAGATAACATATTCAAACAACTATACCACCTAATTTGGCTTGATCTTCCTTGAACCATCCTGTTAATCTCACACACCTAAATTGTCTTTTGAAACTGTTAGAAACAATAAATTGATATCCTAGAAAACTTCATAAAGTCAAAATTTGGCAGACTAAAATTTGAGAACACATAAACACTAGTTTGAAATTGATTACAAAAAAGCTTCAAAAATATACAGGTGATAGGTCATTATGAAGAAGGATGTCAGTTGGGCACCAAAGTCGACATGGAAATCCTGGAGGTTCTTTATCCGCTATATCTCTACCCAGGTCTCTAAGATGGGTGTGCATCAAAATGGATTTTTTGTTGTCGACCTCAACAAGACAGTGGTTCTCTAGGTTCCGAAGACTGAGTGTTCCTTCAAAGCAAGATGCATCCCATATTCCTATGGTAGTATCCCTGTCTTTCCCTATGAAGAAACAAGAAACGTCTAGGAATATGTTTTTCTCTTCTGGATCAAGATTTTCATAGCTAATTTTAAGAGTTCTTTGTACATCTGTAGAAGGTATTTTGGAGATTTTGTGAAATTGCGCAATCCAATACTCCAAGTCATGTTTTCCATGAAGAGGCGCCCCAAGCACATTTAGAGATAATGGTAATCCATCACAGTTATCCAAAAACATACTAACTACATGTTCAAATCCTATAACAGGACGAGGCCAGAGGAAGGCATGCAAGTAGAAGAGCTCTTGGGAGTGTAGTTGATTAATGCCCGTGAGTTTGTATATAGATGACTCTATTATTCTCAAGCTTGTGAGAACATTCTTATTGCGAGATCTATATGTTTTTAATCTTAAATCACCTTTAACTCTAAAATTTGAAAGATGGATGACTTCAAGGAGGTGGAGAAGACAATAGGAAGTTTCTAATCAAGCACAGTGTCTATTAAAGGCTATTGGAATACAGAGAGACCTTGTACATGTCTCATGACTTGGAATACATTTTCTTTCTTTATTGGCATTCAGATTGTGCTATTTTTGGTGAATCTTGTTTTTAAATCTAGTTTATTTAAAAAAAAAAAAATGATTATTTAGACTATTTAAGTGGTCAAAATTTAAGGACTAAGTTTCATGAACAAGTTTTCTTTCAAAGTAAAATTAAAAAATATGAACTTTATATGATTTTAGTTCATGGGGATTTTCAACTGTCATATTTTTTATATATATCATTTTGTTGTAATCAGATCCTCACCATTCAAGTAATTCAATATTTGCTCCCTTGCAACTTACATATAGATAGGCTTAACAAGATTTCCATGTTGACATGGGTGCCTGTTTCTTTTTGGGTCAGTTCTTCTCGGTTCAGGCTTTTCAATGTCAAAATTTATGGTTAGATAGCCCTCCATTGCAGTATGCATAGGCCAACTGTAGATGAACATGATTGCACCTTGAATACTCAGTGTTAATCATAAATTGTGAAACAAACCTTTGTACAATTCGTCGCATTGATATGGGAAAATCCTATGCCCACTGAAATGCCTCATTAAGGCTTTCCTGCCTTACATTGCAATTTTGCAGAAGCATGACTTATGCTTCCAAGATACATATCATAATAAAATAATAATAGCAAGACTTTGAATTCTACGAAATAAAATTGTGGGATTCTTCTCTTACTCAATAAAAATATGATGGCTCCTTTGGCCCCAAAAGCTTCTATCTACAAATATATGACATTGCCTTGCCACGTTTCCTTTGCAACATATGGTACAAATGCTAGTTAAATAAATATTAAATGTAAATATATAACATGTCTTATTTCATTACTTTGAATATTCACTACAGTTCTATTACTAAAAAAAATATTATTCAATTTTTATTGTTCTAGTTACAGGGTTGTTTTTTAAGTTTTTTTCTTTAATATACGGTTCTAGTTACAATATTTTTTTTATTATTTAATTTTTTTAAAAAATAGATGAAATATATTATATTTATTTATTATTATGTAAGGTAAATATTATATATTTTTATATTGTTTTTAATTATTTTAATTTGAGTTTTAATATATGAGGAAATTTTGTAAAGGTAAAAGTTTGTAAAATTTAACACTTAATATAAATATTTAACAAAATAAAATCATGTAATGTGTTTATAATAAAAGAAATAATAAAAAGTTTAAATTAATATATAGGGCTCAATATGATGGAGATGTTGTAGTGTCCATAAATGAGTGGTAAATATTTAATCTTAGCTCGATTATAATAAAAAGTAAAAGTAATAAAAATAATAAAATTCAATTTATTATATTGTAATTTTGTTTTGTAGAGTGGTTTAATCCTCCCAACCAAACCAGGGGCTAAATTTGATGGCGGTATAACAAATTTTTTGGCTTTTTTACCACATAAAATACTATTTATTTCAAAAATCTACATGTCATTCTAACTCAATAATTTTTAAAAAAAATCATATTGATGGGCATATTAAAAAATGGCAAGTTTTAATAATATATATAATATATAATATATATATATATATATATATATATATATATATTATATATATATATATATATAGCTAATTCTTCTCACGAAAAGGTTACCAGACGAAGCAATAAAACTCAACTTAAGTTGTAAATGCCATCGTAATTTTCCATGCATTATTAATTAATTGGGTTGGTAACCTCCCACCTACCAAATTCCAAGTTCCAAGTTGCAATTATGTTCTTGTCTGGGTGGCTGAAAGCCTGAAACAACCAATTATTAGAGTTGATGTCAATTCTAGTGGGGAGCAAGGGAAAATTTACATTGGCAGCACGCTACAGAACCTAGAACTTGGAAAGTTGGAATGCTATAGAACCTAGAATTCAATAGACCTTTCGCACTCATAAATGCCTTGAACCTGGAACTTTGAAAGTTAGAAGGCTATAGAACTTGGAACTCAATAGGCCTCTCACACTCATTAACGCCTCACTTTGCACATGTCTCTCTAATCCCTTTCTTCACGCCTTTCTAACACCCCTTCCATTATAATTTTTTGTTTCCATCCTTTACCAATACCAGTCGTCCACTCCTCTGATTTGTAAGTGTTTTTATTCCACTATTCCTTACCTCACATGCTTCGTAATGTCTCTTTCCCTCAACACTTCGCTGCTTCTGTTTACACTCAGCCTTATCAAGCAAGACATTGTGAGTCGAAACTTGGAAGTCACAAAGTTTGGGCGTAACATCACAGACAAGAAGGGAGGTACTTGCCATTATTTTCCACGGTATGCATAATGCAATCAATAGGTTATACTTTATGTTGAGATCTAAATTCAAGGTTATATTTTATGCATAATAACCATTAATAGACTAGGGTTTGTGCCATCAACAATACCATTTTTTTTGGGTGGTTTTCCACTCTTTTTGAATTCACCCATATAGTTTGGATAGGTAGCCTCATTAATCAAAGACTGTTATAATCTCACTTTTCTGTGCTCTTAGGCCTCTTCTTAATGATAATTCTATCAATCAGATAATGATATGTTGCCCTTCTGGTAGCAAGTATTTCGTTAATATTTACTTACTTTGATCAGACACTTCATACCCTATCTCCCTTTATTTGATTTAATCAAGCACTTGAGACTCTATCTTCTTGAGCTTTAGTTTGAAGAGCAATTCAATTTTTACAATGAATTTATCGAAAACGTGATTTTCTAATTATAGAGAAGACTTCATGGAAATTGTTTCTCCACATGGATTTTATTACTTGGTCTATGTAAATAGATGTTTATGACAATTTCAATAGCTTAAAATAGCATGGATACTCCTATGACTTTAGACTTGTAATGTTGCCACTAATATGATCATCGTAAGTATATAGCTCCGGATTTAAGGAAGCACAATTGACCTATATATGAATTTGACAATCCATATCCCCTTCAATATTGTCACTACTAGAAGAGCGAACATGGCAACATCCAACCATGCACAATGATCCTGTAAGAGGCTTATATATCCCCTTTGTTGATATAGGAGATAAATTTTCAAATGATGTATTGGCTTGAGAGGTTCTGTGACACTTGGGTCCAAAGGGCATCTCGAATTTTAAATTGAAGCTACCATTCAATGGGGCACCCAGAGGATTAAATCCATTTGTGGCGTGAAGCTACAAATCCCTCTCGTATCTATTACCAATGGTAAATTGGTATGCATGGCCCTGCATTCTCCAATTTCCAAAGTTCTCAACATCAAAAACCAGATTCCCAAAGAAGGACCATCTGGGTACCTTCCTACCAAAGACATATCGTTGTCTGTGAGTGTCTTATTAAAAACTTTGCCCACCTGGGCAAATTCGTGATAGTTCCCATTCCTTGATCAATTCCACTAGGTCCTATGAATGTAAAATTCTTAAAATTTCCCTTCTATCTCCCAACATGTCTGACAACCATATACCTATCCACAATGGTTAAAGTCGTCATAAACTGCATAGAAATGTTGATACAACAATCCTCATACAATACTCTTCTGTCATTTTCAATATGGCATTCTATCATACATAATTGACCCCTTTCAGTATTCCATTCACCCTCCCTAATCAAAATGCCCTCTGGGAGAGTAAACCTAAAGCTTGAATTCCATAGATTAGAGAATCGGAAATACCCATGCTCTTTCCCTTGTGGGTTGCATTTTAATTTCTCTACAAAAACATTGTTCAGAAGCGATTATGATTGACTCACATTGAAGGGAATACAATCCCTTCCACTACACTCAGGGTTCCATACAACATCTAGAAGCCTTCTCAACCAATGTAAATTACAGAGATTTCCATTGTTCAAGGTATGTTTATTTGTATACAACAATTGTGGACTTTTTATTGAGCAAACCCTTATGGCACCATCCACCCTAGTGTACTCATAAAAGCTATAATAGGTTGCATATATCGATATGGGGTCTAACAATTTTTCTTTTTCTAAACACTCTATTGTCCCATTAATTAGACTACTGACCAGGGTGCTCATTTTGGGATAGGAAAAATTAGCAGAAGCTAAGAATTTTGTGTGAGAACCATAGAGAAATTCATGCATATCCTTTGCGGCGAATTGGCATAGAAACCCTACGGAAAAATGGAAAATACCCGACCTCTCGGCATCAACCATGGTGAACCAACCAACCTAAAATAGGATGGTGGCCTTTGAAAGCAACGATTGATAACAGCTACTCCGCTATGAATTGTTAAATGCCCCTTGATTTTGAGCACATAATCTTGATTAGTTTTCCACACATTAGAGACTGTGGAAAATGAGATACAATTGGAACGTGTGACAACACTTTGGTTAAATATCGAATCTCCTCACTCATACCAACTAAATGAGCAGGGGTTAAATATCAAAGTAGAGGCCAAAATATCAAAGTAGGGGTTAAGATCAGAGCTAGGGTTAAGATCAATGATTTAAAGTTGATTTATAGTCCATAATTTTAATGATGGTATCTTAAAACTGACCAGGTCATTTTTCATTTAATATTGAGACTGAATCCATTATCAGCCAACATTATAATTAATCTTATTTTTAATTAACATTGAAATTAATTTTAACTGAACTTCATTCTAATTGAAAAAATAAAATTATTTTTATAAATTTTATGGTAAATGGGTTTATTAATATACTATAATAAGTTGTGTTCTTAATATGGTAGGGTGGATATAGTATTTTAGATATTAATTGAAATTGATTTTTTTAAATGTAAATTTTTATAGCTCATGGGGTGTAGAATAAATGATGATGGGGTATATTGTTAAGGAAAATTGTCATGTGAATTTCATCTGTTCAAAACTCCACGAGAAAAAATCCAATCATATTGAGGGTTGGCGTTTCCCAGGCCGAGTCACAACAGGACTAGGAATCTTAATTTTTTTTCTTCGTGATTTTTTTTACTATCCACAAAAAACATGACCTTTAAATCATACCGCATTGGAATTTTGGCTAATCTTTACTTGCTTTAATTAGGCACTTCATACCCTGTATTCCTTTATTTACTTTAATCAAGCACTTTAGACTTTGTCTTCCCAAGCTTGAGTTTTAAGAGCATTTAATGTTTTACAATGAATTTGTGGAAAACGGGATTTTATAACCATAGAGGAGACTTCATATACTAAGAGGACTGAAATGTTAGGTTTTTTTATCCATGAGATGTTTGAATCTCCACAAAAAACTTACGTTTAAATCATACTGCATCAGAAGCTTTCGAAAAACCATCTCATATTTTGGATGCAGAATCAGAGGTTAAAATATCTCTTGTTAGGCTAATCATCTCATACTTTGGAAGAAAGCATCATAGGTTTCAATATTTCTTGTCAAAGAATAGAGCAAGAAAATTATAACCAATTTTCTTGATCTCAAATGCTACAGGAGTGCCGATTTTGGCTCTTATTATGAGTTTTTCCAATATCTGTTTTATTTTCCTTAAATTTTGAGTTTAGCTTTGTTCATTTTTTATGCTTGATAATTTTATTTTTGAGAGTTTACTTTGTTTTTTATTTACCTTTTACATTTTGCTTTCCTATGTCTGTGGACAATGTGTTAGTATGAAAATTCCTTAAAGGTGTACCAAGAACCCTCACTTAAGTCACTAGGCAACAAGTGACCCCAACAAAAAGTTAATGGTTTCTATCATCCTATATCTACAATGCAAATGGAAACTCTACAATAAAAGAAAACTAGATCCAAAATAAATAGCAATAGAATGATAGATCCAGAGTAATAACCTAGTGGAAAGACAATTTTAAACAAATAAATATTTATTGATAACACTTGGTGAAGAAGATCTACAGATTGGTCTCTAAGTCCCCCTCCGTGGCATGGGTCCTTTGATATCCTTGATGCTTTTGAAATAGATTATCTCTCTCAATGTGTGAAAAAACTAAGAAAAAGTGGAGAACTGAAATAGGAGCTTAAGAAAATGATGATAATATTGACGATGATAATGATCATGGTGATTAATGAATTAAAAACCCTCCTTTATATAGAAAAGTATGGAGTTAGTCTCGAAATGGAGAATAATAAAATATTATTGACAAAATTCAGCTCTAACTACTTGGAATACTTTATTATATTTATTGGAGAGGGAAAAGGAGTTTAAAATGGTTAGAAATAATTAACAAATAAAATTATTTGTTAACTATTTAACGAGAAACAAGAAAGGTGTGAAATCAAAATAATTATTAAATAGTGATTTTAATAATTATTCTAATATCAGAAATAAGGAAATTCAAATAAATAATGCTTTATTTAAATATTCCTAAGTGATTTAGTCAAACGAGACAAGGAATGATTATTAAATAATGATTTAATAATAATTCCTAGAGAAAATCAAATAAATAATGCTTTACCTAATTATTCTCATGGGTTTTTTTTATTTAAATCTGAAAATAATTTAATAAAAGTGTTTTACTAAAGTATTTTTCACAGTGAAAGTGATTTTACTATGGTAAAATTAAATCCACATGGTGTATTTTGATCCACCTAGTTAGAAATGGCCAGGTGATCATTTTTTGGTGATAACAGACTTCCCCCACACGTATGAGTGTTAGGAGAAAATCGTATGACCAAAATACATTGTAGATTACACTTCCACAAGACACCAAAAGGGGAGTCAACGAGAGAGAGAGAGAGAGAGAGAGAGAGAGAGAGAGAGAGATGTGAATAAATTCAAGGAGGGACAAATAACGGAGGAGACGAGATGTACAATACTCATAGAAGTCTCTCTTTATGTGGTAGTACATGATCTCAAATGACGTGGGGGAGGCATTCACATACCTGCCGAGATAACTAAGTACAAAGAATAATGGTGAGCCCAACAATGTGGGACTGAGCTATAATGTACATGATATATAATACATTGGCATTAATGGGCCAGAAAATACTAAAACAAATCCCATATACATAATGCACTTGGAAAAAACGTAGGCCAGGATTGAATACAACAATATCTAAGTACATGAGATATAATGCCCCTAAAACTGTCATGGGGAGGGGGGATCACAACCAAGGAAGCCTTGTTGAATAGGAAAGGGCTCTGAAAATATGAATGAGCAAAAGTCTCATCATATTCGATCCCCTCGACCTATGAGAAACCACGGGAAACAAATCTTACTTTATGTTTCTCCACACTACCATCAACAACTTACTTTACCTTGTAAAGCCAACGGGAACTCACAACTGACTTGTTCTCTAGTCTTGGAACCACATCCCAAACACTGTTTTGAATTATGGAGTCATACTCCTCCACCATAGCATCAACCCAAATTGGCTGTTGCACTACTTCCTTAAAGGAATATCACTCAGTCTCAATACATTCCCTAATAAGGGCCATATATCCAGTGTACCTATCAGGTGACCTCCTCTGTCTGCGTTGAGAAGATGGTTCTCCCACATTCTCTCTTGCATCCAACAACAATCTATCAGCTTCCCTTGAGTGCTTCCGCCCATCTCTGGAAGACTCTGCTTGAGTGGATGCCCCCACTCCTGGAACCTCTACATGTGTATGCTCCGCATCAGTTTGATGCTCCTCCTCCTTAGGAACCAAAAATTCCCCCACAACCTGTAGTTGGAGCTCCCTCTTAAGGGAAACTTGAACGACCTTCTGCTCATCAAACTTTAGATCTTTGTGTACCACTATCCTCCGACTGGTAGGCAAGTAAACCTGATAGTTGTGAGGTGTATTAGTGTACCCCACAAGTATCCCCAACTCTGTTGTCAACTCAAGTTTTTTCCGGGTATCCTTGGTCACATGGAAAAATATCGATGAGCCAAAGATCCTGAAGTGACCCACATCTGGTCTCTTCCTGGAGAAGGCTTCTTCTGGTGTCTTCATCCCAATTATGCAATGCAGGCTTCTATTCTGCAAATAGACGGTTGTGTTACATGCCTCAGCCCACAAGTGAAGTGGTAGGCCTTGGTCATGCATCATCGGCTGAGCTACCCCCACAATCATTCTATTCTTCCTCTCGGCCACCCCATTCTACTATTGGTTATGAGATGTCGTCAATTCATGTTTAATTCATTCTGTTACATAGAAGTCCCTAAACTCTTGAGAGACATACTCCCCAACATTATCGCTTCTCGAGGCCTTGATCTTCTTCCTTGATTCTTTCTCAACCAAAGCTTTGAACTCACAAAAATTTGAGAAGGTTTGATCCTTCTTCTGCATGAAATAAATCCAACATTTACGAGAAAAATCATCAATGAAAATCACATAATACCTTTGATTCACGATGGGTGCTATCGAGAATGGTCCACACACATCCGTATGAAATCGCTCTAATATTGCCTCAGCTTGATTGTCTCGATCATGAAAGGAATACTTGGCGTACTTTCCCAAGGTACAACCTTTGCATGTGTCCACTTGCTCAAGTTTACCTTTGGGAATTCGGTAGAGATCTATTGCATTATCTTCAAGGCCCCATGATGCAAGTGGCCCAATCCTCTATGCCATAACTTGCCAATGTCTTGGCTTTGCACCAATTCTTCTATCGTACTCAATGTAGCACAGTCATCTACCTCTATTTTGTAGATATTCTTCACTCGAATCCTAATCCTCTTGCTCTAACCTGTGGCTATGTGTCTCAAGAACGCCTTTCCTTTAGTGAAGACAACATTATAGCCTTTGTCTTCCAACATCGTGATTGATACCAAGTTCTTCATCAGTCCAAGCACATACTTCACATCTTCAAGGTGAGAGGAGCTCCATTCTCCCTCTGAAAAGTAACCGTGCCCACTCCTGAAACACTATACTTCCCATCGTCACCCATATCTATGCGCATCTTGATGTCTTTCTCCTCCAAGGTACTGAACAAACTCTTATCACCAGTCATGTGGATTGAGGCTCCACTGTCAAGGTACCAAACACAACCCACTATCAATGAAACCATACATGCGATGAGCATAAAATCCAATTCAAATTGAGAGGCTAATGCCTCACCTTCTGATCCTTTCAATGATCCATTCTTATATTTCTTCAATGGAAATTAGTTGCATAATGACCCACCTCATGACAATTAAAGCATCTCACTTTAGATTTGTCAATCTTCTTCCCTCCATGAGAAGAATTCGATTGGGAATGGGAAGACTTCCATTTCCCTTTCCTGCCTTACTTGCTAAGGCTAGATTTTCTTCATCGTCATGCTTAGATGAAGAACCGTCTCTGGTGCTCCACCTGATCTCCTCCTGCATCAGATCTAACCACAGTCGTTCCCAATCCGGCAGTTTCTCTCTTCCATTCACAGAGTCCTGGTAGCTATGCCAACTCTTAGGAAGACTAAGGAGAGAAAGAATCACCATATCATTGTCAGTTGTAGTTATTCCTACTCTACCAAGCCCATCTCTCCAGGTGGTGAGCTTGTTCAGATATGTAGAAATAGTATCGCCATTTTCCATATTGATTTTCCAAATCTTATCCTTGAGCAATAGTTTCCTCTGGTTTTTGTTGTTTTGAGAGAGATCCTTCAATGTCTTCCACATTGAAAACTAAGTCTCCTTCCCATGAGACTCGAGATAATATGGTCTCGAACTCCCTCCAAAAGAATCTTCCTCACCTTTTCCACACACTTCTTCCATTCAACAAATTCTTTGGTATTAGTTGCAGCTGGCTTGGGAATTTCTTGATAAATGAAATCCTTCAAACCATTGTCTTCTGATACCGCTTCCATGCAATCCTTCCATGCTATGTAATTAGAATTGCCATCCAGTGCATACTCAAGTCTCAAGCCATTGAACGCCATTGGTGAACTTAGAGGTATGATAAGAATTCAATTTAACTCCTCCAACCAAGAACTTCAAACTTAGAATTTTCCCTTCTTCAACATACTATTCACTGCTTCAATCACCTTTTCTATATTACCATGTAGAAATTATCACTGTAGATCAACCTGATAATGCAATATACTAAAGAAAAATACTTAATCTACTTCTACAATCAAACTTGCGGAAGCTTAATCGATTTGATCATGATAAAAAAGAACACATATAATAGAGAAGAAGAATCAATACACATGAAACACACAAGAATACTATGGGGAAAGCCTCAGCTAAAAACCTCACTATCTGTATCATACAAGTGGAAATATCTCAAAATTACACACAGCTTTAGCTCTCACAACTATCCAACTCTCAGTGCAATCCCTCACTGCTACTCATAGACAGAATAGACAGCTCATATGCCTTTCCTCTACCCTCCAAGCTTCCTATTTCCTTGTGCAGTTTTCCCTAGGTGCTCCTGTTGTAACCTTGTGTGACACTAATCTCACACACTACTCCAACACACTGTAAAACTGCGCAAATCTCAAGGAATGAATTCCTTCTGCATGGAAGATATTTTCTTATAGGAAAATTCTTGCAACTGATAGTACACTATACCTGCCTTTAATCTCAATTGGGTCTTTGTCTGAACTAACATGCCTGAGTTATTTATGAGCGAATATTTAGTTATCTGGAGTATACGAGTTTCATGCATGCATACATTAACTGATTGAACTCACAATTAGTTCCTCTAACATTTTGGAACTAATATAACTGGACTTAACTCAGTTAACTGAGCTAACTAGTTACAACTCAAATACAACTCATCCTTATCTCCTTAATTAAGGGATAATATCCTCAATCAAAGGAATAATTGTTGCATGACTTCACAAAGACTTCTAGCTTGAATTTCTCCAACTAATTAACTCAAGATGAATTAATTAATTATTTTCCAAGTAGTTGGTGAGACTAAATTCCAATTTTAATTCTCAATTTTAATTCAAGAACAAATTAAAATTGGAATATTCGTGTTGTCACATTTCAACAGATCCTCCTCGATCTGTGAAAATCCATGGGCAACAAATATTGCCTTAAGCTTCTCCACACTACCATCAGCAGCTTTCTTTACCTTGTAAAGCCAACAGGAACTTACAACTGACTTGTTCTTCGGTCTCGGAACCACGTCCCAAACATTGTTACAAATTATGGAGTCATACTCCTCCACCATAGCATCAACCCAAATCAGCTACTGCACTGCTTCCTCAAAATAAGATGGCTCAGTCTCAACACATTCCCCAGCAAGGGCCATCTATCCAATGAACCTCTTAGGTGACCTCCTCTGTCTGCGCTGAGAAGATGGTGCTCCCACATTCTCTCTCACATCCTTCAATAATCTGTCAGCTTCTTTTTTGCACTTCTGTCCATCTCTGGAAGACTCTGCTTGAGTGGATGTCTCCACTCCTAGAACCTCTGCATGCGGCTACTCTGCATCAGTCTGAGGCTCATCCTCAGGAACCAACAGTTCCTCTACAACCTATAGTTGGAGCTCCCTCTCAAGGGAAACTCGCCTGGCCTTCTACTCATCAAACATGATATCTCTGCGAACCACAGTCCTCCAACTGGTAGACAAGTACACCCGATAGTTGTGAGGTGTATCAGTGTACCCCACAAGTATCCCCAACTCTGCTATCATCTCAAGCTTCTTCCGTGCATCCTTTGTCACATGGTAATATACCAATGAGCCAAAGATCCTGAAGTGACCCACATCTGGTCTCTTACCGGAGAAAGCTTCCTTTGGTGTCTCATCCCAAGTATGTGATGCGGGATTCTATTCTGCAAATAGACCTCTGTGTTGCATGCCTCAACCCACAAGTGAAGTGGTAGGCCTTGGTCATGCAACATTACCTGTGCTACCCCTACAATAGTTCTATTCTTCCTCTCGGCCACCTCATTCTCCTATGGGCTATGAGGTGTTGTCAACTCTCATTTAATTCCTTCCGCTGCATAGAAGTCCTTAAACTATTGAGAGGCATATTCTCCATCATTGTCACTTCTCAAGGCCTTGATCTTCTTCCTTGACTCTTTCTCAACCAAAGCTTTGAACTCACAAAACTTTTTGAAGGTTTGGTCCTTCTTCTGCATGAAATAAATCCAGCATTTATGAGAATAGTCATCAATGAAAATAAAATAATACCTTTGCTTTGATGTGGATGTCATCGAGAATGGTCCACACACATTAGTATGAACTCGCTCTAAGATAGCCTCTGCTTGACTATCTCGATCATGAAAGGAAGACTTGGTGTACTTTCCCAAGGTATAACCTTTGCATGTGTCAACTTGCTCAAGTTTACCTTTGGGAAGTCCTGTAGATATTTGTTGCATTATCTTCAAAGACCCATGAAGCAAATGGCCCAACCACCTGTGCCACAACTTGCCAATGTCTTGGCTTTGCACCAATTCTACTTTCATATTCAATGTTGCACAATCATCTACCTCTATTTTATAGAGATTCTTCACCTGAATCCCTATGCTCTTGGTTTGACCCGTGGCTATGTGTCCTAGGAACACATTTCCTTTACTGAAGACAACATCGTAGCCTTTTTCCTCCAACATTGTGACCAATAGCAAGTTATTATTTAGTCCAAGCACATACTTCACATCTGTCAAGGTGATAGGAGCTCCATGCTCCCTCTAAAAAGAAACTATGCCCACTCCTGAAACACTATACCTTCCATCATCACCCATCTCTATCCACATCTTGAGGTCTTTCTCCTCCAAGGCACTAAATAAACTTTTATCACCAGTCATGTGGAATGAGGCTCCACTGTCAAGATACGAGACACAAGCCATCATCATTGGCACCATGCATGCGATGAGGGTAAAGTCCATTTCGAACTGAGAGGCCAATGCCTCACCTTCCGATCCTTCCAAGGATCCCTTTTTTGACTTCTTCGATGGGCAATTAGTCGCATAATGTCCCATCTCGTGACAATTAAAGCATCTTACTCTAGACATGTCACCCTTCTTTCCTCCATGAGAAGAATTTGATTTGAAATGGGAGGCCTTCCCCTTCCCTTTCCTTGCCTTACTTGCTAAGGCCAGATTTTCCTCATCATCCTTCTTGGATGAAGAACCATCTCATATGCTCCTCTTGATATCCTCCTACATAAGATCCGACCATAGTCGTTCCCAATCCGGAAGTTTCTCCCTTCCATTCACAGAGTCCTGGTAGCTATTCCAACTCTTTGGAAGGCCAAGGAGAGCGAGGCTCACCATATCATCATCGACAGTAGTTATTCCTACATTGCCAAGCTCATCTCTACAAGTGGTGAGCTTATTCAGATATGTGGAAATAGTATCACCCTTCTCCACCTTGATTCTTAGAAGATTATCCTTGAGTGCCAATTTCCTCTGGTCACTACTGTTCTGGTAGAGGTCCTTCAACGTCTTCCACATTGAAAATGGAGTGTCATTCCCATCGAGACTCAAGACAATATGGTCTCGAACTCCCTCAAGGATGATCCATCTCGCCTTCACCACACACTTCTTCCACTGAGCCAACTCTAGTGCATTAGTTGAAGCTGGCTTTAGGATTTCTTGATCAATGAAATCCTTTAGGCCATTGTCTTCTAATACAACCTCCGTTCTATCTTTCCATGATATGTAAGTCGAGTTACCTTCCAAGGCATACTCGAGTCTCAAGCCATAGAATGCCATTGGCCAACCTTGAAGTATGATATGAATTTGATTTGCACCTGCAACCCCGAATTTAAAACTTCAAATTCTCTTCTTAGCATACTGTTCACAGCTTCGATACCATGGAGAAATTTTCTACAAATCCAGCACTGATACCATGTAGAAAATCTGCTGGTAGGTTAACCCGATAATGAAATATAAATCAAAGAAGAATACTATAACCTACTTCTACTATCAATTTGCAAAAGCTTAAAGATTGACCTTAAAAATATAACCAAAAGAAGAAGAATCAATGGCGCAATACACATGAAAATACTTTGGGGAAAGCCTCAGCTAAAAACCCCACACTATTGTATTATCATACATGGTGGAAATACATAGGAATTATACAAAGCCTTAGCTCTCACAGCTAGCCAGCTCTCAGTACAATCCTCACAGATGCTCATGGGAAATCTTGGCATCTCTCCAGCCTTCCTCTTTGCCCTACAAGCTCCTATTTCCTTGTGTATTTCCTTGTGCATGATTTTCCTATTACCAAGTGGAAAACCTCTCTCACACACTATCAGCACTACGCAATCCTCAAGAAATGATTCTTTATAAGAAAACACATGCAACTGATAGTACATTGTCCTTGACTTTAATCTCAACTGGGTCTTTCTCAGAATAGACATGCATGAGTTTCTGATGAGGGAATCTTCAGTTAACTGGAGTAGCACTAGTTGAGTGCATGCATGCATCAATTGACTATTAACTCTTTATTAGTTCCTCAAAAAGTTTGGAACTAATTTAACTGGACTTAACTCAGTAAATTGACTTAACTAATTACAACTCAAATATAACTCCATCTTATCTCCTTAATTCAAGGGATAACTTTTGCATGACTTCAGAAAGACTTCTAACTTGAATTTCTCCAACTAATTAACTTGAAACAATTTAATTAATTATTTCTAAGTAGCTGTTAATACTTAATTCGATTTTAATTGAAAATTTAATTCAAGGACAAATTAAATTAGAATATTCTTGTTTCCATATTTCAACAGGCAACCCATCTGCCCATTTAAATCTCTGCAATAACGCTCTTTGTGCAACACAGTCGGGGGCCTTTATCATTAGAAACAAATGAATAGGAGGGCATTTTTAATTTCCCCTTTGGCCCCTATGCTTTCAGTTTATTCATTCATGCAATCGAGGGCCTGAACCAGGTGCTTAAGGCATTGAATTTCTTTGTGGATTCCTTTTTATTTATAACACATAAGTCCCTCATTGGTCGATTTCTCAGACACAACGACTTTATGAAATGTGGCTTATGAAATATTGCATCCAACACCTTTTCCTTTGTTATCCATTTCTCCCACATATCAGTGCTTCAAGTCTGTTTGGCCCTGTTATATGTTTTTTCCTTGGCACGGGCCAACAGTCCAAATGCGAGGTCCTTATAGACCCCGCCCTAGTCATTTATTGCATACAGGGGAGGAGTCTCGCATATCACAATCACACTGCACCACTGTCTTAAGCCTTTACCCCTTAACTGATGTGATTACCAATCTGTGGGGTGATTTCATTATTGCCACGTGTCACCTTGTGAGTGGTGACACATGGCACCCAAAAATGGTCCCATTTCACCCCTGAAAACACTGAAACCTTATGACATGTGTCCTATCTCATGTCATCAACCATACTGCCACATCACTACTGACGTCAACTACCCTGTCAGCTCTGAAGACCAATCGCATGCCGCCATGTGGCCCGCCGGAGGAGAGAGAAAAAGGCATGCTTGGCCTTGTTTTGTAAGCCATTCCTTTCCTAATGAATTTCGACCTTCCCCGACGATACAACACTTTATCATGCATCAGCCCCTGCACGACCTTCGAAGTTAAGAACACTGCCAATCCACTGATCATTGATATTGCAGGACTGCGATATCAACCTACTGCATCGGGAACTGTCAATAATATTTAAGTGTGAGCCACGGGACTCCGCCGATAGCTGATCTGCGATATATGTTGTGCCCAGACCCACCGACTGCCGATATGTGATATCAGCTGATCACTGCTTTTCATTCCATCAGTGCTCCTTACCTGCCTGAATGCTAATATGCAATATGCGATGAACTTGCGTGGTCCCGACTACGATTTTTCCCTCATACTTAGCCATTTTTTGATTTTCTAAGGTTTCCAAGGTAATCTTAAAAATGCTTTAACTTCTGCTCCAGGAGTCCATTTTTGGACTCCCATATAACGTTGGAAAGCTCTTTCTGAGCACTACACAATGGAGAGGGTCTGATTGGGCTCTAATAGATTTTGTGCTGAGAAAGTTGGCTTTAACTTCACTGTTGTTTGGCACTTGAGACAACATATAACTTGTGAAGAAGTGAGTGACAACAGTACTTATGCCTCCCATATCAACATTGTGGAAAAATGAAAGAAAAGACTCATGGTATGATAAAGCAAGGATCTTTTCAGTACAATTTTGTTTAAATATGCTTGTAGATATAATATGTGAATTAAACAAGTTGAACAAGAAATTCCAAGAAGAGTGCGTTGATGTCATCGCTTTAGGGGTAACCATATATGTCATTGTAAACAATTTGAAATGGTAATTTTTAAGAAGTGACACATTTGCAGATGGCATATGTTATTTATCTAAATTTATAGATGCCTCTAATTTTGGCTTTCTAGAAATTTGTGATAAGGAGAGGCCTCTTCATAGGCATGAATTACGATTTTTTTCAATTCCACATACATATGTCGCCTGCGTTGATATACAAAAACAATCATGGAAACCTTGTATTAAAGGTTCAATAGAAATTTGCAAACAACTTGCAAAAGATTATGTTGAAGCTCTTGTAGAGTGTTTGAACAGAAGATTCCCTGATCTTGCATTTTTCAACTCAACAATGTTGTTTATCCCTTGCCATTATTTAGAGGATGTTCACGGTAGAGAATGAAATTCAAAGCGTTGGATCGAAAAGATTTTTCAACATTTACAACATTCTTATTTTGAAAGTGAAGAACACAAACCAACAGTTAATTTTGAGGCTTGTTCGAAAGAGTTTCATCCATTTGTTGACACTCTTCGTGTTAATTGTGAGGGATGATCCATGGAAGATACATTGAGGATATTTTATGTTACAAGGTTGCATAAAAATTTTCCTAATGTGCCAAAATTATGGGAGGAAATACTTACTATTCTTACAAGTATAGTTACTTGTGAGAGAGGATTCTCAAGAGAAAACGTAATAAAAGATGGCCGCAGAACAAAGGTATCATTATATGCATGGGATGCCTTGATGCGAGTGTCCTAACTTGGATTAGGTATCATTATATGCATTGGATGCTTTGATGCGATTGTCCCTAACTCGACTTGATTTATCAATGGTGAGATAGGGTATATGACATATGGAAAGATGCTAAAGAAAGAAAAATATTAAATATTTAAAGTTTTTACTTTTATATTTTTGTATGTAATGGTGTTGTGTTTTGACAATTATTTATTTTGGTGAAACTATCCAAAATTTAGTTTGTGTACATGTTTATGTTGAATGTACTTTTTGAACATTTACATAGTTCACGCACATTATGCTTTTTGTTTGAAAATTATTTCACAACTATTGTTATTTTAATGAGATTGACATCAAAGTGACTTAAATGGAAAACATGGTATGTGTGTTTCAATTTCTGTTAAGTGAATTTTTTTTTGTCTAATTTAGTTTAGTTTCAACAGTATTTGCATTCACTATTTTCAAGTGAGAGTAATTATGAATATATATTTTTTTACTTTAAAACATTATTTTTTGTTATTTCTTAAAAATAAAAAATTACACATATGCAAATACATATTTTCCATCTATTTTCTCACTATTTCCATATTAACAAAAAAGGTTGGACATTTCAACAGCTTCGAAAAATCTTCATAATCTGGTTTAAAAAGAAAGTGTAGTAATGAGACTTGAGTGGATTCATACAACAAAGAATGGAAATTTTGCAACAATTATGAAAATTTCTAGAAATTAGATGAAACTTACAAATAAATTTTAAAATTCATGTCATGGGTAGTTTAAAATTAAAATCGTCATAAAAAAAATTCAGGGCACCTGTCAAATTGAACCCTTGATTTGAAATTATGATCTCGGAAAATTGGCATCAATACTTATAACTTACAATGATAAATATTAAATCAATAATGGTAGATAGAAAAATCATCCTATAGTATTGTTTTCACGAAACTAATAAATTGAGACGTGAAATCATAGTACAATATTGGAAGGAACTAAGAAATTGAAATGTGAAATGGATAAGTAAATTGCTTGCTTAGAACTTGTATAAGTTTTGGTTGGTAGTAACCATTAACAATTCTAATTCGAAATTATGATCTTGGAAAATTGGCATTAATACTTATAACTTACAATGGTCAATGTTAAATCAATAATGGTAGATAGAAAAATCATCCTATAGTATTGTTTTCATGAAACTAATAAATTGAGACCTGAAATCATAGTACAATATTGGAAGGAACTAAGAAATTGAGATGTGAAATGGATAAGTAAATTGCTTGCTTAGAACTTGTATAAGTTTTGGTTGGTAGTAACCATTAGCAATTCTACATATTTACAGTTTCACTTCTAGATAAGTGCAAGTAAAACATAAATAATGGTGGGAAGCAACTCCTATAGGTATATTTATTTACATCTTATTCCTATCATTTTTTTAATTCAAAATGTGCTTAAATTATGGTGGGAAGTAATTGATAGTAAATATGTTATTTACTTGAGTATAAGCTATTTTCAAGGATACTATTTTTTTTATTCAGAGACGTGCTTAAATTATGGTGGGAAGTAATTATGATAAATATCTAATTTACTTAAGTATTCACATTAAAAATTAAAATGTAAAATATATTAGACCTTACATATATCATTGATTACATAGAATGACAATTCACTATCATATGGATAAATAGAGAGTGGGGGAGGGAGAGAAGGAAAAGGGAAGGGGATAGTGACAGAGCTAGAGAGAGAGGGAGAGAGAGAGAGGTGGGGAGGAGAGAGAGAGAGAGAGATGGAGTTGGAGGGGCAGGGGGAGAGAGAGAGGGAGAGGAGAGAGAGATGGAGTTGGAGGGGGAGGGAGAGGGATGAAAGAACAAAAACATAGAGAGATAGATATAGAGAGAGGGCGAGTGTCAAGGGAGAGATGGAGAGAGAGTTGGGGAGAGACGAGATGAGGGAAGACAAAGTGAACGAGAGGAGAGAGAGGGAGACATAGAGATGGAGGGAGGAGAGAAGGGGTGAGATAGAAGGAGAGAGGGAAGGATATGTTGAGAGAGAGGAATAGAGAGTGATGGGGGGAGAGATACATGGCGGTGGGAGAGAAAGGGAGAGGAAGGAAGGAAGAGTGAGAGGACTTGAGAGAGAGAAGAAGATACAAAGGGAGAGAGAGGGGGGAGAGAAGAGGAGATAGGGAGGGAGATATTGTCAGAGTTGGAGGGTAGAGAGAGAGAGAGAGAGTAATGGGGGGAAGAGACATAGGGAGGTGGAATAGAAAGGTAGAGGGAGGAAGGAAGAGCGAAACAAATTGTGAGAAAGAGAACGAGACGGGAAGAGAGAGGGGAGAAAAAGACATAGAGAGATAGAGATGTAGAGAGAGAGAGAGGGAGTAGCAAAGAAGAGATGGAGAGAGAGTTTGAGAGAGAGGAGAGGAGGAAAGAGAGACGAGGAAAGGAGGGAAAGAGAGAGGGAGGGAGACACAGAGATGGAGGGGGGAGAGAGGAGATAGGGACGGAGATAGTGACAGAGTTGGAGGGAAGAGAGGGAGAGAGGGAGTGATGGGGGGGAGAGACAGAGGGAGGTGGTAGAGAAAGGGAGAGAGACGAAGGAAAATAGAGAGGACTTGAGGGAGAGAAGGTAAGACGGAGGGAGAGATGGAGTTGGAGAGGGAGAAGGAGAGAGTGAGAAGAAAGACATAAAGAGAGAAAGGTGGAGAGAGAGGGGGGTGACAAGGGAGAGATGGAGAGAGAGGGAGAGAAGGGGAAGAGAGAGAGGGAGAGGAACAAAAAAAGGAGAGGGAGATAGATAGATATGGAGAGAGAGCGAGAGATAGATAGATATGGAGAGAGATTGTGTATGTTTAAGGGGTGAGATAGAGTGGCCAAGAAGGAGAGACGAAGGGAGATAGAGATAAAGATGGAGTGAGGGATAGGGAAGAAAAGACAGTTAGAAGGAGGGAGGGAGAGATGGATCATCATAGATGTATATGGGGAGAGATGGATCATCATAGATGTATATGGGGAGAGAGAGCGTGTTTGTGTTTCGGCTATTGAGATGAAGGGACAAAGAAGGAGAGATGGAGGGAGATATAACCAATCTAAATTCATCTTAACCCCGGATCTATCAAGTGCCAAGAGAGATAAAATCTCTCAAGGTGCAAACATTTCCTCAAATTTTACACTCAAAAAAAAAAGTTTACATCTTGAGAGATTTGATTCCTTTCAACGCTTCATAGATTAGATTAACACAATTTTTATTATATAATAAATTTTAAATTTAGAACATGATTAAAAAATAAGTATTTATAAATTTTAATAATCATTTGTTTTAAAAATTAAATTATTAAAATTTTTTATTTGATTTTTTTTTTTATTTTAAATTTGAATTTTACAATTATTGTATTTTATTGCGGACCAATTTAAAAAATGTAGCATGATTTTTTGGGACACGGAGGGTAATTGATTAACCTGTAACAATTGAAAGCTGATGTGAATAAAAGTAAATGTGAGTGCCCAACAGAACGGAAAAAAGAGCAAAAGCAGAAAGTGCATGATGGCTGTTGGGACAAGGAAGGAATGCAGGGAGAAGCCCAACGAATAATCGAAAGAGAAAATCAAATGCCATCCCTGGTGCCCACTCTTTGCCTTTGTACTCAATCATAAATATTTGAGCTGTTACAATGAATTAAAGAGAAAATGCTTTCATATTTTTCTGTCTAATGACATGGAAGGCCTTATGATACTTTTCGTAACTAGTGAAGGATGAAGATTTGAATAAAGGAAGATGATATTGGGCAAATAATAATAATAAAATAGATTTATTATAGGGAAAAGAGAAGGAATAATTAAAAGAAAAGAGGGAAAATAAAAAGTTGGTAAAGAAAAAATTGATAAAAAGCAGAGGATGAGGAGATAGATGAGCACACTGACTTATTAGGTTGCAGTATTCATAGTTTGTATAGAATTTTCTTTTTCAAATTGAAAAATGATGTTCCGAATAGTTTTCAAGTATACATAGTCTTGTTCAAGATTGAACTACTCAAAAAGATATACTGAGTAGTTTTCCAATATACATAGTCTTGTTCAAGATTGGACTACACTACTTGACAGAGAAAACCTGCCCCACTTAAAGGTTAGATCACATTCTTGAGCCTTGTTGGTACAGAAACTCTGATAATGGGAGAATTCCAGAAAGTTTTGAGTAATTTCTTGCTAGCTTTTCAGGTGTGTCTTGGCTTATTACAATTTGTGAAGCTCACCCCTGTGGGGGGGCTCATACAAGGCACTTTCCGATGGTTGCTGTCGCTGCCACCTTTCCGTCTGTCCCGGACTTACAAATTACTGCAATCTTTCTCAGGCGGGGTCTTCAAGCAAGTGACTTGTGCTGTGCTGACCAAGGCTCCAGCATTACATGATGAGTTGACCCCTTTTCCAAGCCTACCTGGCGAGATATCCGACATCATCGAATTTTCCTACTTGGACAATGATTTCCTGCTAGAGAGAAAGGACGGAAACAAGCTGTTTATCAATGACAAAATGTGTTATTATATTACTGATGCAATGTGGCTGAATTTGCTGACCATGAAAGAATTCAAGGCTGACGTGGATTTTGTTTTTGTGAAGGGTTATAAGGAGTTCTGGAAATTAGTGGTGACAGGTGGGGTCATGAAGTTAGAAGAAGCATTGGATTGCATCATACTGGAAAACCACACTGTCATGTATTCAGACAATAGTTGGCTTCTCCCAGTCAATCTGTCAGTGTCAGAGGAGAAAGTGCTGAAACTTCTAAATTTAGTGGGATTGTTCCTCCAAACGCAGAAAGTCTTCTGGTTGATCCCTACCTTGTTGAGCTTTGTGTCTGCAATATTGGAGTTTGACACAAAACTAAGGGCATGGGTTTATAGCAACATCAATAAGATTTTCTGCCGCTCAATGTATCTTTTATGTGACAGACTGAGTTACTCAATGAGGAGGCAGGTGTATTCATTGGGTATGTGGGTGGAAAATTTCCAGCCCTGCAATGATATTCAATTAAGGGTCGTGAGGGGTGATATATGCGCACTCATTGCTGGGGGCGCAAAAGCTGACAGGGAAGATGCGACTGTTGTGTCATGGTTAGACATTGCAGAAGGAGAAACAGAAAAGGCCTTTGATTGTGACCCCGTTATTATCTCTTATCACATTCCAGAAGAAGATTTAAAGAGATTCTGTTTGCATGTGAAGTATGGTGATGAAGACCCTAGGGTTGAGGTGGACTGTAATAATAGGGATGAGTTTGTGAAGATGTGCACATTCGTTGAGTGCCTGGCAAGGGACCGTTCAGGTTCTTTGAAATCATATGACGGTAAGAATAAAGTGGAGGTTCGAGGGTGGAAGGAGTCTGTGCGACATTATGCCAAAAGTGGGTATCCACCCATCTACGAACTCAGATTACAAAATGTAATTGTGACTAGCATCTAAATCAAATTGTAAGAGTTTTTAAAGTTGTGTTGCTGTTTTGGAGTTTCTTACGAACTCAGATTACAAAATGTAACTGTGACTAGCATCTAAATCGAATTATAAGGGTTTTTAAGATTGTGTGGTTGTTTTGGAGTTTTTGGTAGGAATTTTGATAAGTTGTGTTGCTGTTTTGGAGTTTCCGACGAACTCAGATTACAAAATGTAATTGTGACTGCATCTATGATTATGTTTTGTAATTGTGACTGCATCTATGATTATGAGAGTTTTTAAGGTTGTGGTGTTGTTTTGGAGTTTTTTGGAATTTGGGTATATTATTTTTCTGTGGCGTTATATAAAATAGATTTTTTTTTTTTTTATGTAATTGCGATGCATATTTAAATCAAATTTTAAGAGTTTTTAAATTTGGATGAATTTTATTTTGTTTTTATACATATATTATTGGTATATATTATATGAGTTGTCTTTAGTGTGATTTTTTGGAAGCTTTTTTCTTGGATTTTTACAGTCTAATTTTTCTAAAATTCAGCAGGAATTCATTGAAGTCACAAGTTTGATGGGTAACCCTGCACAATAAAAGTGCTCTAGGGGTTTTGTAGGTGTTGAATCCATATATACAGTCAAAAACCTAGTTTAAATAACACAAATCAAGATTTCACCACAAGTATTTGAAGTCACAAGTTTGATGGGTAACCGTGCACAATAAAAGTGCCCTAGGGGTTTTTTAGGGTGTTGAATCCATATATACAGTCAAAAAACTAGTTTAAATAACACAAATCAATTTTTCACCACAATTTTTTGGCTAGGTTCCAACACCGAAAACTCCAAAAAGTCCCACTAAAGACAACTCCTATATTATATGAGTAAAACTTATACATAAGTATCAATCTTCGTCATTTGTCTATCTATCAGCATCAAAAACACAGATCCATTATGCATATAAGGAATAAATATATATTTATTGAGAGAAGCTCATTCTACTGCACAGTATAATGTGTAAGGTTGTTTGTCTTTTGAATTTTGTGGCCAAAAAAAAAAAAACTAAATTAGCACTAAAGATAACTCCTAGATTATATGAGTAAAACTTGTACATAGTATGATGTGTAAGGTTGTTTGTCTGTTGAAATTTTGTGGCCAAAAAAAAAATCGCACTAAAGACAACTTCTATATTATATGAGTAAAACTTGTACATAAGTATCGATCTTCGTCATTTGCTTGTCTATCAGCTTTAAAAACGCAAATCCATTATGCATATAAGGAAAAAATATATATTTATTGAGCTGAGAGGCTCATTCCACTGCACAGTATGATGTGGAACGTTGTTTGTCGGTTGAAATTTTATGGCCAAATTAAAAAATAAATAAATAAATACCTATACAAAACATTTAGATAATGTTGGGTCATAAAAAATTTTGCACTTGA
This sequence comes from Pinus taeda, assembly GCA_000404065.3. Taxonomy (NCBI): domain Eukaryota; kingdom Viridiplantae; phylum Streptophyta; class Pinopsida; order Pinales; family Pinaceae; genus Pinus; species Pinus taeda. The sequence goes on from APFE030687599.1 coordinate 58,236, forward strand.
AGAAATTAGATCCCTCTAGGCTCATATTAGATCCACGCTAGTTATACAACCCAGTAAGAGGGGATGTGTAAGTTTGTCCATCCCTCCATGTTTCTTTAAAAACAAAAAACAAAAAATTTATGTTTTAAATAGAAAAAATAATATATACTTTAATTAAAAAAAAAAAAAAAAAATGAATATGTTGTAAAATGATTAGAAGTAAAAAAAAGAGTGAATCAGATATTTAAATCTTATACTTTTCAAAAATATTTCAATAAGAAATTTAAATAAACTATTTGAAAATCTATATCAACTAATTTATGTTTTAAAAAAGAAAATATGGTTAAAATTTTGATTCAATCTTGTATATATTTTTTAATTTAAATAAAATACAGATAAAAAAAAATTGATCCGTCTAGACATATTAGTTTCTTACTTAAAATAAATCTATACCCATTTAGGTAACAAAGATAAACTTTTAAATAACAAAGATAAACTTTTCTTAGCCCATCTTAACCTTTGCTGTGTAAAATATATTTTATATATATAAAATCCCTCCCCAAAATAAATAACGTGCCGCTTTGCTTTATTCTCTTGTTATTTTCTTGTTTCTTACTACCGAGTTTATGTAATTTAGTTGCCTGTGAACGCTAAACCTTCAAAGCACGTGACACACTTGCTGCTGTTAATAATTTTCAACTGAACAATCGAATTATTTCACGGTATTCTTAAAATTTCCTGACAACACAAATTATTTTAAAACAGATGCGTGTTGTCGATATAACGATTAAATAAATTAATATTATTATTTTATTTTATCACAAAATTCATAATTTAACTAATTAGATTTGTATTTTTACATCAAAAATACACAGGAGAAAAGATTTCATCATTATTTAATATTTTAATTAATTATTATTATAGTTAAATTATATTAATAATAAATATAATTATATGATTGTTTTATTTATTTATTTTTATATTATTTGTAATTTCCAATTTATGAAAAGAAAACTATTATATCACATATAATTTAAATATGACGGTATTGATTGGTTGAAAATTAAATAATTTAAAAGTACAAATTGGACTCATTTTTTAAAGTGGTTTTTTAAATATTTTTCATAAGATTAATGTCTATGTTTGTAGGCACAAGGTTAAAAATTCATATCTAAAAGAGAAGAGGATGTTTATTGTTTATCTCACCAACAACGTGTCTCATATACCAATTTGATTTCTAACTTGATTATGACCTTAAAAAAAGGTTATTATTGTTATTATTATAAAAAGTATTCAATTTGAAAACATATCATTAACTATAATTTTATAAAAGAAATTCTATGTTGAAGTTTTTCCATTCAAACACTTATAATTTTTACATAAATAAAATATATTAGCAATTGTCCCAAAAGGTACAAAGAGAGGCCTATAGGATTATTAAATTGGAATTGTTGAATTTTTCTAGAAGAGTTAATTGGTTTGTGGAAAACCTTGTTTTCTTGGACTAGATCATTGCTGCAATTACTTTTCTTTTAGATTGTTTTTGTTTATATCTATATTACAAGGAACACATTAATGTTCTTATTTCATTTTAGAGTAAGTTATTACCAAATCAAGAGGTTAAGTTAATTACCAAATCAAGAAACCTCTATAGATGGCCAAGCCATATACGAAGCTCTAGGCTAGTGACCAAGGGCAATAAACACCATGACTATCCCCTACCATATTTCATTGAAAACCATAATTGTTATTGCATTTAAAAAGTTCAAACAAAAATTAGAAAACATGTTGATATATTGTTATTAAAAAGTTAATTCCATTAGAAACCATGATATTATTATTATATTTTATAAAAAATAATATACATATATAAAATGATACTACATTGAAAACCATAATTGTATATTGCGATTAGAAAGTCAAACTATATTATTCGAAACCATGCTAAATATAACATTACAAACCTTAATAGCAGTATTATACTCTAATAGTTAAAACCTGAAAACTCGAGAAAGACGAGAAATCAAAGGAAAGAAGAAGAGATAAAAAGATAACGAGCATATTCCAATGAAAATTTCAAGCTTGAACCAAGTTACGCTATTCAAAACATATTATGAAATTAATGCCCTTCTTCGCTAAACACATCATAGATTTAAAGCTTCTCCATAAGCAAATAAATGTGAAAGAAAGATCTCTAGTCTCAGCAAAACAATGCGTGGAATTAACAAACTTAAATATATATGGTACGAGACATTGTTAAAGTTTCCAAGTTCAATGAAGAAAACTTACAAGGACTCATAAACGTTTTCGGACAAAATATATAGACTTTGGAACTTACATTTCTGCTATGAAAACTAAATAATGAATCCTCTGCGCAGAATCTATGTAAACATTAGTTTTCGTTCCACACACTAAATAAGCATACGTTTAAATCTACTAATTTATGGCTTAAATAAATTGCTTTTTCGGTTAAATATTTGGTATTCAATACAAGAGACCTAAGGCTTAAGGCCGCAAAGAAGACTGGCTGAATAACCCTTCATTTTTCTTTTGTCTCACAGGCCAAAATACCTACCAGACGATTCGCTCGCTAAGAATCTGAAACCAAGAACATTCGAAGCTCATCAACCATATTCAGCCTCTGGAACTCCTAAAAGATCGATTGTAAGTAGATGTTTTCTAGGACTCCTCTCTTCCGAGGTTAGTACATTTAGCCCCCCCGCCGCAAGCTTCCGAAGGAAAAGAATGACTGGGCTGCGAAACAAAACAGTTTTCTATAATCTAGAAGCCAGGACCGCCACACCTAACATACAAAATTATATATATATATATTTAAAGAAGCACATGGAAAACCTACCGAGCCTCTTTAGCAGCGTCGCCCTGCCCTTCCTTCTGACACCACCATTATTTCTTCAGCTCGTGATTCATTTAATGCCTGCAACTCGCTCATAACGAAATTTTATCCTGGACAGCTGAAGTGACATAAAAGAATGGGAAAAAGCAATAAAAATATCTTCAAGAGTGACATAGAAGAATGGGAAAAGGCAATAAAAATATCTCGCCATGTCAAGAAGACAACTCAACCGATATTTGAAAAAAGCAGTCACACTTCAAATTAACGGTTGAAAGTGTCTCACGTGATAAAACAGAGCAAGGTAAAAGTGTTGACGATTGTTGATGCATAGGAAATCCTATCGGCCTAACTAAATATATGATAACAAATGAAATTCAATTTGAAGAAACATCATTAACCATAAATTTATACAAGTTAATATTTTCATAAGAAATTTTTTATATTGGGAATACGTTTTCTCTACACATGACATAACCAAAATATGGCATAGCATAATAAATGAAATTAAAGTAAAGAAACATCATTAATCATGGCTTTACACTTCAATTTTTTCATGAGGAGAGTTTCATGTTTGGGTTTTTCTCTTCAACACCTTTTTTGTCCACAAGACATAAACATAACACTGCATGATATTGAGTGAAATTCATTTTGAAGAAACATCACATAGTCATGACTTTACAAGTGAATATGTTTATAAGCAGAAGAAAAATTATATGTTAGAGTTTTGCTATTCATTACCTATATTTTTTCCACATGGTACCCATAAAAGATGAGGCTAAATGAAGTTCAATTTGAAAGAACATAATTAATTGTGCACAGGCCAATATTTTCATGCACATAATTTTACGTTTATGTTTTTTAATCCAAAATATATGTATATATTTTTTGTGTGATATATTTTGAAGAAAATCTGTCAGGTATTTCTTTTCATTTTGACAATGGTATAAAAGGTAACCCCTAGATTTTTTAGGGTATAAGGTTAGGTTAAAAAGTCATGAATAAAACATATATAACTCATCAACAATCAACTCACTAAGAGCTAACATGTCACAAAGTGAGATTTGAGCCGGATAATGAGAGTAACATTTTTTCTTGTATTCAATGCATATTATGCAAATGTGATAAATCAATCACAATGAGAAATCACCACATAATATACAACAATATTAAATAAACAAGAACTTAGAACCTTCTAGCATATTCAACCCCCTCATTCACCACATTGAGGAGACAGAATGCTTTTTTTTTTCATTTATATAACTCAACCTCTTCTAGCTATCTTGGATCATTCCCCCTGAATTGTGTACTAAATTTGTTGGTTGAAGACCATATAAAACCCCTTTTTTCACTTGAATTTGATCCTTATTCAACACACACACGGGCATCACCTTATTCAATTATTAGCCCATCTTGCCTATGTGAATCATCAACTATTAAGCCCAATTGAAGGAGCACCATTTTCAACCAACTATTGAGTTCATATATCTTCAAGGGGAGTCAACATTGACACTTAGACATGGGACCTAAGTTTAAAATGCAACTTATTACACTATTTCAACATGATGGCCAGGGAAAATTTTAGTGGCTAATATTCGTAGGTGAGCTAATTTCTTACACTTTTTCTAAAAAAAAGATTCGCGAATTTCCATTTTTTACTAAAAATGATTTGCCCAAGTTTTATAGTATGAAATAATTTACCTTAAAAATCACCAATATATTATATATACTAATAAAAAATCTAGATATTTTTACAAAAATATCATCATCATTTTACAATTTGTCTGGGCCAAGGTTTCTAAACTTTAATATAAACTTCGCTCCTTAAATTTTTCCGTGATGGTGAGCCAAGGTTTCTAAACTTTAATATAAAGTGCCCTCCTTAAATTTTTAAGTGATGGTGGGTAGCATACATACATGGGACTTTGGTTCTTTAGCTTTCTTTAGCTCCATACTTGTTTGTGGATCCCTAACACATGATGGTACAATACTTCTTCACAACATTTCAAAAATATTTCAGCTAGAGATTTAAATAAACTATTTGAAAATCTCTATTAACTAATTCATGTCAATATCAACTTCATATATATTTATATATTATATAGAAAACAAATTAAGTTTTATGGTTAATTTTTTTTGATCCATATTTACTTATTTACATTCAAAAGCACAATTAAAACAATGAAAAAAATAAATATTATATTTACACTAGAAAAAATTTACACATGATCTTCTAACATATATTAAAATTCATCTTAAATAAATCTTGCTAACTATATAACAAAAATCAAAATTAACAAAAAACAATTTTTTTTTATCACATTTTAATCTCTATTATATAAAATATATTTCTTTAATTGTACATCTAATTTGAAAAACTTTTGAAAAGCTCATGATACCAGCTCGCCAAAATAAATAACGTACAGCTTTACTTTATTCTCTCATGTTATTTTATTTTTTCTGACTGCCGAGTTTATGTAACTTAGTTGCCTGTGAAGGCTAAACATTCACAACACGTGACTAACTTGCCGTTGTTAATAATCTGAAGAATCGAATATTGCATGGTATTCTTAAATTTTACTTACAAAACAAATTATCCTAAAACAGATGCCGAGTTTATGTCAACATAATGATTAAATAAATTAATATCATTAATTTTATCTATATTAAATTTCAAAAATTTTATCCTTATCGGATTTGTATTTTTGCATGAAAAATTCAAAAGGAAAAAGATTCATCATTATTTAATATTTATTATTAATTATTATTATTATTATACTAAATTTTATAATAATTAATAAAATTTTCATCTCGTTATAATTAATTTTAATATTAATGGGAAATATATATGGTTTCCTTTATTTAACTTAATTTTGCATGAAAAATTCAAAGGAGAAAGATTTCATCTTTATTTAATATTTATATTAATTATTATTATACTAAATTTTATATTAATAATGAATTAATATCCCATAAAT
>APFE030687605.1:0-39145 GCA_000404065.3 Pinus taeda
TGCAAGGTTTTATAGCATAAGGAAATCATAATATTCTACAATGAGTAAATCAAGAATAGTAGCATTCAAACAGTATCCAGAGAAGTCAATTTAAATAATAGAGAATGCAACTTGTGTGTAAAATTCGGAATAAGACTTTCATAGAAGGAAACAAGCTAACAGTTATGACTTCAAGAAACCATAAATAAATTAACAGTATAACTGTGATTAAGGTTGTAAAATGTCCATGGCTTCCATACAAATGTCCACGGCTTCCATACAACATTGTAGCCCAAGTCAATTTAAATAATAGAGAATGCAACTTGTGTGTAAAATTCAGAATAAGACTTTCATAGAAGGAAACAAGATAACATTTATGACTTCAAGAAACCATAAATAAATTAACAGTATAACTGTGATTAAGGTCGTAAAATGTCCATGGCATCCATACAAAGTCCATACAAATGTCCACGGCTTCCATACAACACTGTAGCCCAGAGAGCAACCTGAGTAGCAAGTTTGCAAAGAAGCTTCATAAGGGTTTAGTGAGGCTTTAGAAGAGCCTTCCCCTCCGAGCAGTCGAATATAAAACAAACAATAGCACGAAGCAGAGCACTCAGAACTCTATGAAAGAAAAGAGAAACCCTCATATGCCAAATGAAAAAGATAAAATAGCAGGGACAATAAAAATGCAGCGTTTTTATCTATAAAGAAAACACAGTAACAAGGCAATTGAGAGCAGCTACAGAGAGTTTCGAAAGTTGGTCTGGGCTCATTTCCGCGATGTTCCATTTTCCCTTTGTCTTTCTGCTCGGGGCCGGCTATGCAAGTCAGGGGAGAGCAGCTACAGAGCGTTTTGAGGGCTAAAACAGGCTAAAACATGCTAAAACAGCCAAAATAGACAGAATGCCATAGAATGCCTAAAACCCTAAACCCTAAAACAGCAAAAATGCCATAGAATGCCTAAAACCCTAAACCCTCAAAAAATTGCTCAAAACACTGCCATAAAATGCCATAGAAAGTTCACAAAATATCCTGTTAGAGATGCTTGTGTTGAAAAACACAGAGTAAAGCTGGTAGGATTAAAAATCCTACCGGTTACAGGCCATGGATGGTCGCCGACCTCCCCCACCTTCCCCACAGCTCGCCATACCTTCTCCACACCTGCAACACCTGCAACAGGAAGAAAAAAGCCATTAGAAGCCATTAGAGATCACAAAAACAACAAAAACAACAGAGCTAAACCCTAAAAATGCTATGTTACCTCAAGCTCAGTAGAATGGCGACCGACTCCTACCCAAACAACAAAATCGCCGAATAAGACCACCACCAGAGAAATGCTAAACAACCGGCATTCCATGTTAAACAACTTGCATTCCAGAAAGACCAAGAAATCTAGGCGGAAAAGCACAAGAAAAGCAGAACCACTGTCCCAGCCAGAAACCCAGAAACTCCATCAAACCTTCGCACCAGCACATGAATAAACGACTCTGCGCGCAACAATACAAACCCTGTCAACCGAACACAGCATTCCCCCAACACACGTTCTAACCACCATGCGCGCAGGTTACAGGGTCGTCCCGCGCCATCTTCGGCGGGGGGCTTCGCCCAACTACCGGCCCCGAGCAGAAAGACAAAGGGAAAATGGAACATCGTCGAAATGAGCCCAGACCAACCATGTAAAAGGCGCGAAGTTCGTGTTTTAATGTTGGAGGTGATAGCCCACACGGCCAGCTCCACGGTGGATAGGTGTCGTACCGGAGCCATGTGGGTTGACGCGTGGTATTACGCGTGGTATGAGAATTCGTCCTAATCTTGACTATATTAATTATTGAAATTAAAATAAATTATTGAAATTAAATTTTTTGTTAATATTATTAGTGAATAAATTTCAAAAATTAATAAACTTTTTTTCTAAATTTTTTGTTAAGTTTTATTTTTGAACATGTGGACTTAACCAAAATAAATTTTATATTTAATTTTTGTAGAGAGATTTAGCACGTAGTATGAAATTTAGAATTAAAAAATATTATTGTTTTTTTACTTCATGGTTTTTAATAACTTCCCAACTTCTTTGCATTTTCTTTGCTTTCTAACTTTCAAAGTACATCATTGGTTCCTCTCAATCAAAAAAAATTTATAGGTTTGTGATCATTTATATTGTTTTGTTTATAAGTATGGGTTTATTTTGAAATATAATTTGTAATTTTATTTTTATTGGGAAATAAAAATTATATATATATATCAATGAAATTATTAAAAAAAATATATATATCTATATTTTGTTTTATTGAGTGTAGAATGGGGTTAATGAAGGGTTATTTTATTAAGGATTTTTATGTAAATTTTAGTCTTCAAAATTATGAGGAAAAAAAATGTAGTATGCACTTACATTTTACTTAACCAAAAAATAAAAAAAATATAACAATTTTTTAAATTATATACAATTTAAAAAATAAATAATTTTTAATTTTCAAAACTTGTGACCTTTATTCAATCATATTATTATCAATTTTAAAAGTTATATAAATTAAATTACTAATAAATTAAATTTCACACATTCTCGGGCAAATATATATATGACATGACAGTACTAGTTAAAATTTCCTTAGACATAGTTAAGGTCCCATGATTTCCTTAGACATAGTTAAGGTCCCATGTTCCTTTTCCCTTGTCAGATTGCTATATCACCTTGAAGGGGCTTTATACCATAGACACATTATTTTATCTTCATGGAACGATTTCTATAACACAACTACATATGGAAGGGAGGAAGGAGCTATAACATGAAGCCATCAAACCTATGGTGACATGCATGGTAATGAAATCCTCATCTATTGGATTATATAGAACTTATCTCCTAACGGTTCTGCATGCACTTATATCTCATGCCTAATTGCCATATGCATGCATAAACTATATAAAAGCTATCAAATCAGTTAACCACATGCAAAGTAATATTCCATCAGTTCCATAATAAGCTAACTTCTAAGAAACAAACAAAATGCAATCCAGCCTCGTTGAGTATCTGTCGATAGATAATCCGACCATCATAGACTATTCAGTTACTTACATTATACCCTAATGATCTGCAAGCATCTACCACTATTTGCCATGATAACTAGAGGCTTTATATAACATTAAAGATTCCTTCACTAACATAATAAACATCACCATTAGATTCATTTGATATACTGCTCATTCGCAACCATAAGAATGAAACCCATCACATGAATACAGATAGCATCATACTAACACATAAGCCAAGGCGGGGCAACATATCCAACACTGAATGAAATAAAATAATCACATGAAAGGTAAGAGACCGACATATAAAACATTACATGCATGTGAATCCATCTTAAACAATCACGTGGAGGGAGGAGCACCACCACCTAACCATGAATCACCTTTGTTTCAGTTAACCACATGCATAGTAATGTTGCATCAGTTCCATAATAAGATAACTTATAAGTAATAGACATAATGAAATCTAGCCCCATTAACTATCTGTGCGATAGATAATCTGGCCATCTTAGACTGTTCCGTTACTTATATTATACCATAATGATCTACAAGCATCTACCTCTATTCGCCATGATCTACAAGCATATACCTCTATTCGCCATGATAATAAAGATCACCATTAGATTCATTTGATATCCTATTCATTCGCAACCATAAGAATGAAACCCATCACATGAATATAGATAGCATCATACTAACACATAAGCCAAGGCGGGGCAACATATCCAACACTGAATCAAATAAAATAATCACATGAAGGGGAAACGACCAACATACAAAACATTCCATGCATGTGAATCCATCTTAAACAATCACCAAGAGGGAGGAGCACCACCACCTAACCATGAATCACCTTTGTTTCCCCCCGAGCTGAAGTTCTTGCCAGGGATCAACTTTCCTCAATTGATCAATGCACTGGGTATTTAATACCCTCTTTCATGATTTAGTTTCCATTAGCGACATCCCACTTTTATGGATTTTTCCATTTTCCTATGTCTTTTTCTTAAAATCTCGTCTTTATCTCCCACAAGGATTTTCCTCATAAAAGTTTTCCTTTATATCCCACAAAGCTTTTATGTCTGATGGATCTTTATCAACAGTCCATCTGATGGATCTCCAATTCATCCATGCTTATTTAGAATCACATCTAGAAGCTTTATCATGATAGATTCATCTCTATCCCATTCCTGAATGGGATTTGGCAAAAATCTCCTCTCTCTTGGTGCTCCACCCTCCAAATGATTTATTTTATTAATTTATTTAATAACACATTTTCTTTTCATATTACATATCACACCTAGCTTTCCTCAGCTTAGGTTTAGAATAGTTTAACCCAAAAAGAGGCTATCACACCTAGATATCCTTAGCTTAGGCTTACAATAATTTAGCATATAAGGGGTGGGTGTTACATACTCCCACTTAAATTTTACGCCATCCTCGGTGTATCACTGCATCATGTCCTCATTGAGAAGTAACTCGTTTCTAAATCAACGACTCTCATGGCTCTACCATCTAGTACAATTTTTCTGATGTACATCGGTCACAAGGAGTGCTCCTCTTCCATAACTACATTGGTCACCAAGAGTGCTCCTCTTCCACAACTACATTGATCATAATGAGTGTCCTCTTCCATAGCTACATCGATCTCAAGGAGTGTTCTCCTTCCATAGCTACCTATAACATTGTTTTCAAACCATATGCGAGAATTTATAGATGAATAATTTTAACTATGATACATATCATTATCTATTACTTAACATTACTAAAGTAACTATTGCTCATTTTTCATTTTATTTTAAGAATGCATGTTCATTTTTGGCATTCTTTCAAGCCTTTGTATTCTTTGTTGAACACCTGCTTCTTGCAGTTTCTCTACATACAACACATCTATTAGCATATTTCCCACATCAATATGCCTGCAATGTCATAACAAATTAGTTTACATAACAATATATATATACATCATATATCTTCATCATATATATTCTTTGTAATCGTATGTATGCCAAACTTAACCATGGTTACTTATCCTTGAAACACTTCATACTTTCCTTCTTCTGTGCAACCACCCAATCGGTTGTCCTACCAAACATCTACCCAATGTCTCCTTGCATACCTGCACACAATGTGTATTATACAGACCAATAGACATATCATATTTCAAACATGTAACATATGTATTCATACGAGTACCGTATGTACTATTGTACATAGTACCATCTGTGCTACAACCAATCATACCATTCCCATTGTATCATCTGCATGAGAAAAACTCTGTCCACATATTTTTCTACTATGTTAGTATCATTCCAAACATTTGATTATCTTTTTCTAGAAATTAAAACAATTCTCCTCAGTTGACAAGGAATTTGTATGAGCATGGTTCATTTATGTAATCAGAGAAAGTTTTGGCAAGTGTAATTCATCTTCAGATTTCATGTGGTTGTAACAAAATATCAGTAATATAGTATATATTCATGCATATTTTCATCTTAAGCAAAGTATTAACTCATAGTTAAATAATTGTTAGATCAATACTTCATTCTTAAATCATTTATCTCAGGTGATTTACTATTTCCCTTTTTATATTTCAACAACTTAACCACTCTGCACTATACTTTACCAATGTGATCATTATGTCAATCATATTCTTTTCTTCTGCATATTACTCCCATTTTATAGGCATTGGGTTAGACACTCATTTAAGGTTGTTGTACAATGATTTCTGTATAAATTACCCAATGAACCAAGACCAATACCTAAATTCATCATGAGTTGCAAGATAATTCCAACAATCCATTAAACTCAAGACTCTTTCATGCCATGGATGATTGACATCTTTCATCAACCAAATGATAACTACAATATTGTTATAAGGCTATAATATTGTACACCCTTGTGTTTACATAGAAAATTTATATAACTCATTATTATGTGTAGATTTTAGCATGATTCTTTCCACAAGAAGTTTATCTTGATGACCACTTAACCAGTCTTATGATAACAATATATCAAACAATCCATGACAAAGCATAAGCATATGTATCATACAACAATAAATAAATGACAAACATGGACTTCCTCTATTGAAGCCAACTATAATGTCAATACCATGATGATATATGTTAATCACATCAATGTTGAAAATTCTCACAAGCTTTCTCAGTCAATTTTCTCCAGATAACCATATATTAATACATAAGACATTCAAAAACCATCTACTAACCATATCCTACCAATAGGCGATATTTATTACAGAGGCTTATGGTCAATACCTAACAGGGTAAGCCATCTTCCATAACCATCTTTGCATTATATGTTATGATAAAAACATAGTAGCGAACTACAATTTGTGCATAACCTTTGAAATGATAGTAATTATTAATCGTTATACCTTGTTAATTGTATTGTATCCATAGTTTCTTATGCGATAAAACATTCAAGAGTGGATGATTATCATATCATCATCACACCTCTCTCACCACAAGTATAATATCCTATCGCATTGATCTTCCCAGTCTATCATCTTCCTTTTTCACCACTTGTTTATGGAAGATAGTTATGTACGCCTTAAAGATTTCATTATAAGGATTTTCATATAGCAGTAGGAATTGATACCTACTTAATGAATCCTCCAATCTGACTATAAGTCTTTCAAAATGTGCTTAATCCATTGTTTAAAATATGAGAATTTCTCATAGTTTGCATCTCATCCTTACTTATCATAATCACTTAATAATATATGTATGCTAAAAATCTTTCACTACTTAACTATGATGCCAGATTTATTATAAAATAAACCAAGTGATATCCATGTCTTAAATGGAGGATACACTTACCAATTACACCAATGTTAATAAGAAACACCACAATACTCACAAGCTCTCTTGGTGTAATCATAAAATATTCATGAGTGGTACACCTTACGTGCTTATCATTTGCACATAATAATTTATGCTAAATATTACGTCAAATATAATTCAAGAAACTGAAAGTCCTATACCTGGATGCAAAAGTTAATTTCTTCGTACCTTCATGACATTCCGCGTGAAATACAATCTCTTTCACAATTCAAGGTATACATAAATACCCACCTTTAATTATCTGCAAGTACTAACTTGTGAATAATACTAGACCATAATCATTGTTGCTTCTCAATTAGAATCTTATCCAAATGAGAAGTTCAACAATGAGTCCAAGGGGTGTCTCACTTCCTAAATTTGAAGGGTTCCTTATTGTTTAGTACTAACCCTAACACCTAATCTGTATCTCCGGACATAATTTCTTACTATTTAAGAGTGAATTATAAGCTTAACAAAGTCACTTTTTTTATTATCAATCAAGAAGCATTAGAACTTGATTCTTATTAATTATCATGGTTTACATATTATTGTATCAAGGATTCTTATAGGTACCAATATGCACTTGCAATGCATAGGTCTTGGTATATATATTAACTTGTTATTATTTAATCACTTTTTCGAAACAATTCCAACTCCAAAAATGCATTGTATAGAGGACTAAATTAAAACAATTTGTGCCATTGTCTTCTCTTTATTTCTTAACATTGTTCATGAGAACATTTTTTATTGCATAACACCATACTAGTGTTTAAAATTTCCCTTTTTATACCATCATCTTTTCATTTGGCCAAGTCCCTACATCGTACTTATACTAGTGTCAATTCCCTTCTTTTATAATTTAACCATTCTCGGCTTATTTTATTTTATTTTTACGCAAAGACAAGAATATTCAGGGCAACTTCAATAAGAATATTTTTTTTTGACCAACATCATCTTCCCTTACATCTATTTCTATTATAACATGAAACAGAGGTTTATGGCTTCAAAAATCAAGGTGATTAAATTCACAATTTTTCACTCAATGGACTTGCATGTAGCCCTAACCATTATTGTGAATATGAGTGACCAACAAACATGAGCACAAGCACAATCATATCTTTAATGAAAATTGAATGAGTATAAGCAGGAGCCTCTCCTTGGTGAAACTTGTACCCTAATGAGGAATTGAACAGTGCCCCACATTCACATTTCTTTAGAAGTGTACTTTAAATGCCATATTATCCTATCTTCAATGGATGATATAATATTATATTCTGACCATTTCCAGAGGCAACTAGCACACTATAATGCTTAATATTTTCAGAGTTATATTCGATAAAAAATTATGGTTTCAACAAATAGTTCCAAGGAATTAGATAGACTCAAAACCATAGATTATGCTAACAATGGAAGAATAACACATTTTTTAACACTACCTATCAATAATGTACAAAAGCAGTACCATTTATATGCATCACATAATTTATTAACGCTAAATAATCGTAAATATCTTGCAACTATGTTACACTAAATGATGATATAAATATATAACACCCATATCAATAAAATATATACTTTATAAATACCCATAAATACCCATATCAATTACCAAGGATTATAAATATACCTTATGGGTGTTATAAATAAACGAGGTTTGAATTGTATTTTTTGAAAATATTTAGCATCTCGGTTAGCCATAAGTGACAATTTCATAATCTTCATCATAACTTTGTATGTAATAATCAGAAGTAGTGCTGCAAATAGTGGTTTTACATCCATTGAGCATGCATGTTTTTCTTTGTTAGGTTACATTTTTATTTTGCGAGCATCTCAACAAAATAGATTGGTCCCCTTTTAATCCAACCAACATTATCTATTCCCTCTAAAATTTATGGGTTCATTAAAAACCATTAAGAGAGAAGACACAACAAAATGAAAGATTGTTAGAGAATATAATATCTGATGTCCACCAGAACCCTACATGAATATGTTTGCTGAAGGAGTGCATGACTGTTTATAATGACAATAAATATTACGTGATCCCGATTCCTTGAATAACAAATCTTGAAAAGTGTTTTTGCTATCCGCCTTGAATCCTGACAACTACTTAATTGTATTATTATTTTTATGTCTTACAGTCTAAATGTTCATGCTAAATTTTAATAATAACAAACTAAGAATGGAGAAACTAAGAATTACTTCTTACATGATCTGAAACAAATTTTGAAAACAATACTTTAAACAATGTATACATATTTTTTCATTTAGGTTTAATAATTCTCAGAAACGAAATGAATCACCACAGTGAATTCTTTGTATCTGTCACATTTATTATCGAAACGATCGATCTCATCACATCGAAGGTGATAGTACGATCCTCCTTATCTCACACTCTTTTTCAGCAACTAAGTCATATAGCTAAGAGGTTTCATGGTGGTTGAACTTTTCAACGCGTTATCATCTACAGAAAATAGGTATATATATCAACCTCAGTCAACTTACTAGAATCACAAAGGAAGGATTATTCATGCCATTTTTACCTCCATAGGCCTTGAGGCACGATCCTCCATATTTCCTATTTATCATCGACGGTAAGAATTCTTTTACTTATGGCCTTACTTTAGGCTTAACTCTCACAATTGGAGATTGAGATAGCTCATCCCAAACTGAGCTCATTTATTTATGTGTTGTTGATGCTCTTGATCATAAGGTAAGCATTATCCTTCCTCGCTCTTATCCCTTCGTCACTCAGAGATAAGCTACAATGGATGGAATCTTTATCCATAGATAATCATCATCCTACCACCACTAGTAGATACCTCATCTAATGAAAAACAACGTTAAAATTTTTCTGGAAAAGTAACCCATCACTTGCTTTTACTCTTACACATAGATAGTCAGTGTTTTATAACCATCGTGCATTTTTATCCCATGGTAGACAGCATGAAAGCAATGGAATTTGACTTATCCTACCTCTCTACAATGTAATTAGATACTGCAATCAGCCAAGGTTTCCTGTTGAAAATTTTCCTTAATTATTTGATGCATTTCTGCCTTCAGTTGGAAGGCTAGCGGGCAAGGGAAACAATAGTCACTTATCCTACTTACTTTCCTCCCTAGTAATAACCCACGGTTGGTAGAATATTACTCTGATTCGTGACGACTTTTCCCAACATATCATGCATGCCTCTCTGCATGCATTGTTATATGCCTAATTTCCCAACATCCTTTAGCTTGATGATCTACCTGATCGAAGAGTGTCATACTGGAAAGGGAATTTATCTTTTTGTGATTTTAAAGGGTGTTTTTCCTGAACCCATCGGCATATCTTTCTTACCATGGAGATTAAAACAATAATTTCTAACTTCATCGAAAAGTCACGCAGGGATAAATCAACTACTAGAATAACACTATCAACTCACACAACCGATAAAAATTCCCTTGTTTCATCGCTTGGATACTGCTACCTTGTATGCACATGTCGAGATATAGGTTAGCCAATGTGGTTTCTTTCAAAATCTTCTTGGCTACCTTCGATTTCAAAAGGAGGAGGAAGAAACAAAGAACAACATGTGTTGCCAACATGGCTGCCACGCCAGCCCAGTTGTCAATGTGGAAAAGGTTGTGGTGAATGCTTCTATGGCATCAATTTCTCACTATTGGAATTACATTTGCATCTAATATACCTACTGAGGCTGCTCATAATTCTGCATCGTACTCCCACAACATTGTGTGCCTATGGGCATGGACCCATGCATGAATAATATGGAAAAGTATAGATTATTTGACCCTATCGAATGTCTCCATAGTTCTTCATTATATGAGGTAGGGATCAATATATTTTATTTCCCATAGTGATATTATTTATCCTCATATGCGACCATTCAAACAAATTGATCAAGACCTTATTACATCTTTTCAGTCAGAGAAAGTGGGTGCCTCGGCTACTCAAAAATTATTGAAGGTTGGCCATATTACTCTCTGCTATGTTATTAATGATGAGATTAAACTCACAATCTACACTACCTTCTCTTTATAAACATAGCGAGCTCAAGATTCTCAGCCAATAGGTGCTTCCTACAACCAAGTATGTCACTGTGTTGGAATGTGCAAAGTATAGCACATACACACTTATGTATATGCTAAGACTAGTGCTCTACGGAAAATTTGTATATTTTATTACAAAAATTAGGTTTTTCGGTAGCCTATGCTAGCTTCGTGAGGAAGAGACATCTCGGTTCATATCTTCATTTATACCATATAGCCAATGTAGTATAATATAGAGCCCAATGGCATATGTTGGAGGACGGTTCCTCTAAAGATTAGGTGTACTATTTCATTGATCTTGACATGCAATTTGTAATGGCACACTAATTTTAACCACTAAGCATTTTGTTAATTATTAACACGCATGATATATATTGAATATCATGGGTATGGTTTCACATACACTATCTCATTATTCTCTCACATATGATGGATATGGTTTCACATACGCTACCATTTCTAATACAATTAAAATTCCAAATCACGAACTCGTCTCATATATATATTGGTTGATTTTGACTAATGGTCATATCAATTTATGGGTTCCTCCATGCTTACTTGACTATTCTATTGTTAGTGCTTTTAATATTTAGATTAAACCTTAAGGAGTCTATAATTAACATTTAGCCTCCTTATTAAAGTTTGTGGTAGTGAGGCCAAGTTAAGACTTAAACTTGTCCATACCCTATGAAGCCATATTGGTCCATAGGCCGCAAGGTTTGAACTTGATCCACTTTGATACCATTTGTAATGAACCTCCGTGGCCTATCCTGAAAATAAGCCCAAATGCCCTAAAATTTAAAAATTTCCTTAGACATAGTTAAGGTTCCATGTTCCTTTTCCCTAGTCGGACTACAGTATCACCTTCAGGAAGGAGATTTATACCATAGACACATTATCTCATCTTCATCGAATGCTTTCTATAACACAAATACAGTTGGAAGTGTGAAAGGAGCTATAACATGCAGCCATCAAACCTCTAGTGACATGCATGGTAAGAGAATCCCTGTCTATTGGATTAATTAGAATTATCTCCTAAGAGTTCTGCATGCATCTATATCTCATTCCTAATTACCATATGCATGCATAAACTATATAAAATCTACTAAATAAGTTAACCACATGCATAGTAATATTCCATCAGTTCCATAATAAGATAACTCCAAAGCAAAAAACATAATGAAACTTCAAAGCAACAGACATAATGAAATCTAGCCTCATTGAGTATCTGTGCAATAGGTAATCCGACCATCATAGACTATTTTTTTACTTACATTATACCATAATGATCCACAAGCATCTACCACTATTTGCCATGTTAACTAAAGGCTTTATATAACATTAAAGGTTCCTTCACTAACATAATGAAGATTGCCATTAGATTCATTTGATATCCTACTCATTCAGAGGCTTAAGAATGGAATCCATCACATGGATACAAAAAGCATCATACTAACACATAAAGCAATACAGGGAAGCATATCCAACACTAAATCAAATAAAATAATCACATGAAGGGTAAGAGACCACATACAAAACATTCCACACATGTGAATCCATCTAAAACAATCACTTGGATGGAGGAGCACCACCACCAAACCATAAATCACCTCTGAATCCCCCTAAGCCAAAGTTCTTGCCAAGGATCAACTATCCTCAATTGATCAATGCACTGGGTATTTAATACCCTCTTTCATGATTTAGTTTCCATTAGCCACGTTCCATTTTTATGGATTTTTCCATTTGTGTAGGTCATTTTCGGAAAAGCTCATCTATATCTCCCACAAGGCTTTTCTTCATAAAAATTTACCTTTATCTCCTGCAAAGCTTTTATGTCCGATCGATCTTTCTCACCCATCCATCAAATGGATCTCCAATCCATCCAATCTTATCTAGAATCACATCTAGAAGCTTTATCATGAAAGATTCATCTCTATCCCATTGCTCATTTGGTAAGAATATCCTCTCTCTTAATGAGTAAAAATTAAAACACAAATTATAAATTTAGTACTTATAAAAATGAGATTATCTTATAATAAGGTCATTTCTTTAAAGAATTTTAAATATATATTTGAAAAGCATAAAATAAAGTATATAGAAACATAATGAACGCTATTTTTAGGTTGAATTATTTATAAAAGTGAATTTTTTGTGAATGGTAAATTTTAAAAATTAATATATTTATAAAAATAGTTAAATAAAATGATCTATATTAATAATTTGTTTTTGAATAATCACTTTGAATCACATAAACATGCCATATGTTAATGAACCATGTGAATTCTGAAGAGGCATAGAAATATTCGAAAGCTTTTTAATTGAAGCTCAATAGTCATGGATGAAAAATATATCTTTTTACATATATTATGTTTTAAATGTTTATTTATAGTTGTCCACCTTTTATCAGATTATGCGGGCCATACAGCAAATACGTGGGTGGTAGTCTTTTTATTTTTTAAATATATTTTATTTCCTTCCAATAGTTTGTAAACCTCGTAAAATTTGTAAACCTCGTAAAATTTATCATGTTTATTTTTTTTAGCCAATTAAAAATACTAATATATTTTAGAAAGTAAAAATGTATTTTTATAAATTAATAATTATTCAATTTAATATATATATTTTTCAAAACTATTATAAAACTCTAGTAAATTGGTTTAATTTAAATTCACTATTTAAAGCCAATTAAATTTGAGTCTGAACTAATTATAATATAATTAGAATATATCTCCTTTACGCAGGTCTCATAAGTTATGTAGTTTAATTCATTTTATACTGTTAAACTTATTTTGTGAACGATTAAGTTACAATACAACAGAATTATAAATATTTTTATATTTTTATAGTTAATATAATTTTTTATATTTTTATAGTTAATATTATCTAGTGCTTCCGAACATTCGTCAGACACGCCGAGACCTGAGAGTGATTGACCCTTAAATGCGTTCTCCTATTTTGAAATAGGTCTAGTGCTTCTAGAGCTTAGTCAGCGAAGACGTGACTTGCTCGACACCTAAGAATGTGGCTTCACAATCAGATAGTACCATAACTCTTCACTTCGCCGTCTTCAAGGAGGATTCTCTTAAAGGAATTTGATGTCAAATGTGGATGTTGCTATAGTGAAAGATTTGGTGGATGTCAACATTTCAAAACATTTGTGCTAAATATAATCCATATTAATATGATGTGAAATGAGATGAATTCATATATGATAGTCACACAGAAGCCAAGTCTATTATTTTTTGTGTTCTCGAAGCTGCAGGTGAATTCTCGATTCCGTAAATTGAATTGCGAAACTACATGGTATAGCATGGAGAACGAAATACATGGTTGTGACAGGTCAATATAACAAATTCATCTTGGATTTTGAGAACTTTGGATTCATAGAGAGTCTTTTGTGACATAATTTCATTTTTGGGTTTGAAGATTTGGAGGAATTTCAATGGGTTTCCCAATGTTTGCAAAAGATCTAGAGAATTTTGGTGAGTTTATCATTATGGTGGGTTTCTTGGTGTTTGAAAAGGGTGTGGTTTTCCTAATGTTTGCAGAAGATCGGTAGGTTTCTCAGTTCTGTGGGTTTCTAAGTTTTTGGAAAGGGTAACATCATGTAACTTTTTCTGTTAATTCGGAAAGTAAATTCCAATTATATGGTTAATTCAATGATCCATGTATTTCATTCTTCTTGCATGTTAGTTTAGTTTAATTTTTTTTTTTTGGGTAATTTTCTCTAATGCAAAATTGGTGGGAAGCATTGGTAGCTCCATAAGGACTTCTTTAATATATTTATTGCAATTGACTTTGCACCAATTTTTTTCCATAAGTTGATTTCGGTCAACATGTTTACAATCATTGAACTTCTTCGATAGTTATATTTCTTTCCTTCGTGAATGGGAAATATTTCGCAAGTTGGACACATGGAGGAGCATCTAACATGGTTTCTATATCTTTCTTTGGCCTCTTCTTCTCTACAATTAGAGGCACCAACCTTTTCCTTCATAAAATTTGTTGGATTGTCATTACGTTCTTTTGGGATTTAGGTGAGGCCTTGTCCTTGCCATTATCTTTTCTTGATAAGCTTCATACCCTATATATCATTTGATAACAGGTTTCTTCTGTTTTCTAAATCACAATTGAACCTCTTCTTCTTCAACAGACTCCTATGTAGTTATAGCTCGATGTTGTATCATTTCTTCTTTTCTCTTAGTGCGGGAGAGTTTTGGGAACATTTATTGGATTTCAAATTGTAAAGGACGACCATAAAAAGTTAAGAATATTCCTCCAAACACTATGCCTCGATGACATTAGAGCCTTGTTCTTTAGGAGTAGTTTTTGACATTGATTCTTTTCACTCTTGTATAATGTACAATTAAATAAAATCTGAGGACCTCAGAGTAGTTCTAGTAGTCAACTTGTTGTGTGACTCTAATCATTCATTTTTGAGCTTATAGTGTTCTAGATATTATGATTTTAACATTCTAGAATGATTCGCATCACTTTTATGAAGCTCAATCAAGTGCCCGGTGGTTGTTCACTCGTCAATTGATTCTTTCCTAGTCAAGAATATATTTGCATGCATAATTGTTGCATGAATCCCAAATAAAAGAAGTCTAGGAACCCACGATACAATTCTTCCCGGAACCTAGGTACGAGTATCCCCATGGTTTTCCTCTCGCATGAAAAGTTTTGGTTAACATGCAAGTCACCCCAGAACTTGGGTACTAGAGTGCTCCATGCTTTTTGTCCGAGAATGTTTGTTCCAGGATGAAATTGTTCTCGTTAACATTAGTATCTCCAAGCATTTTCTTGGCCAACAGGTAGGCCTCACATGCCCATAGTCAACTTGTCATATGGGTATAATCATTTGTTTTCGAGCTTATAACAGTCTTGATCTAAGGAATTGAATATTCTAAGATCATTCACATCACTCTTATGAGGATGAATCAGGTGCCTGGTGGTTTCTCATTCGTCAATTAGTTCTTTCCTAGCGGGGAATCTGTTTCCATGCCTAATTTTTGCGCAAATACTGGATAAAATAAGTCTGAGAACCCTACATGCAAGTCTACCTAGAACTTAGGTATGAGTGTGTCACGTGGTTTTCCTATATGAAGGTTTTATCTAGAATGGAATTATTCTCATTAACATGAAAGTCTCCCCATAACTCAAGTACAAGTGTGTCCCATGCCTTTGGTCCAAGAAGTTTTCCTCCATGAGAAAATTATTCTTGTAAAAATTAGTATCCGCAAACATTCACTTGGAAAACATGTGAGCCTCACATGCCCATCATAAGAGACCTCTTGTTTCATAATCACATCGCTCGTCAATCAATTATTTCCTGGTTGGGAATATGTTTCCATGCCTAACTGTTGCACCAATCACAGATAAAATAAGTCTGGGAACCTCCAATGCAATTCTCCAAACAAATTTGGTACAACTCTCCCCCACAGTTCTCCTCCGAGAAGATTTCCTCTAGCTAAAATTATTTTAGTTAATATGCAAGTCTCCCTAGAACTTAGGTATCAGTGTTCTCCACACTTTTCGTCTGGGAAGGTTTGCATCAGGATGAAATTGTTCTCAATAACATTAGTATTGCCATGCATTCACTTGGCCAACAGATAGGCCTCATATGCCAATAGTTAAATTTTCTCACGGTTGTAATCATTCATTTTTTACCTTATAGTGGTATCGATCTTAGGATTTTAAAATTATATAATCATTTGCATCACTTTTCACACGCTGAATCAGGTGCCTATTGTTTTCTCACTTGTCAATTAGTTCTTTCCTGGTACGAAATCTATTTTCATGCCTAGTTGTTGTGCAAATGTCAAATGAAATAAGTTTGGGAACCCCAAAAGTAAGTCTGCCTAGAACTTAGGTACGAGTGTGCTCTATGATTTTCGAGTGGGAATGTTTCCTTCGAGATGGATTTTTTCTCATTAACATGCAAGTCTCCCTAGAACTTATGTATGAGTGTGCCCTGCAGTTTTAGTCCAGGAAGGTCCCTCCGGGGTGAAATTATTTTCATAAACATTAGTATATGTAAACATTCACTTGGTGAACATGTAAGCCTCATATGCCCATCGTGAGAAACCCTTAGTTAGACAATCACATTAAAATAACAAAAATATGAATTACTTTCTTGAATGAAACATGCAAAATGATTGAAACAAGTAATGGAGACCCTTTGTTCAAGAATGCAGAGGCCCTAGATATAATTTTGTGCAAAACGTGGTCAATAGTATATTTCTGATTAGCATAATATCCAAAATATGGTGAAATATATACATCTAAAATAATTGAAAGTCTTAAGTTATTATTTCATTACACTATGTTTCAATTTATCCTTACTACTATTGTGTAGATTTAGTTATTTGTATTTAAGATGCATTTATTGATTAGATTCAATGTTTTCTATTTAATTATATTATTTTTTGTTTTATTTCTTTTTACTTCCACACCTTCTTTGTCACAAATCCAAGTAGTCACGCATTAATGGAAAATAAAAATAAAAAGTAAAAACAAATGACAATCAAATAGATGTAGAATACTACATATTGTATGGATATTTCAAAAATGTTTTACTATGATGCCTCGTGATTGAATATTCAATGCATTTTCTCCCCTATTTATTGGAAAACTTGCCATATTGTTTCAACAGAGTTAATTGAAATCAAAAATACTTTTGCATTGTGATGAGCCTCAATATTGCAATAAGAATGTTGCGACTCATAAAACTACCAACTTTAACTATCAATCGTGCTTCATACAAACTTAAGAGGTATCAAAACTATATGTGAAACATAAAATGTGTCCTTCTTTTGTTGATATGATTTAATGAAGTGAATTTCATGATATCAAAGCCTAAAGCAATTTCAAAAATGGAATTGTTATTCTATTTGCAAGAAATGGAAATGCTACTTGCTCAAATTGTAATTGCTAACTAATCAATTCATGAAATATAAAATGTTAATATACGTGTTGAAAGAAAGTTATTTGATCTTGCATAATTCATTAGGATACAAATCATAATTCCATGTACCATCTACCTAGTTAACACTTGCTTGTAAATCAGTAACCCACTTGCATCATACTTTGATAAAGAAACTAAGTCTACTATGTTTTTGCAATGAATGATAGCAAGCGTTGGAGTCACTTAGGAGCTTCCCCTAATCATAAAATCATATATGGGGGTCATTATTCATCTATAATAAGTCATCATTGTAGTGGGCATAAAAAATGATGAAGGAAAGTGGTGTTATAGGTTTCCTACAGGAAGGTACAGATTTATTAGAGGAGGAGAGACAATTGCTACCCGAGGAGATAGCTCACCGAACGACCAAGCAAATCAAATGAAAATGGGATGGGACAATCTTTTTTATTAATTAGGATGTTTTAGGTCTCCATTCCAAGTGAAATCACTCCAGAATACCCTTGTTGAGATGTGATAAGAAAAAAAAGATAATTACTAGTTTAAAATCTCAAAATTCAAGAACTAGTGAACTAGTTAGCTTATCAAATGCCTAACCTAATCATGTGAAAATGCAAGGGGGTAAATTTTTTTATTAACTTTAGTTTTTTTATGACATAATTCAAGTGGAATAAATTCAAATGAATCTCACTAATTTTTTTTTTAAATAACATAAAATTACTACTATTTTTCTACAAGGACTTCCAAAAATTCTAGATTCATGAACTCGTAACCCAATCCAAGTAGCTAAATGACGAAGATGAAATTTCAAAGATATTATAAGGATTATTCATGCTTTTTTATCTTCTAATAACATGAAAAACAAATCAATTCAATAATTTAATCAAATCCCGCAACAAAAAAAGCATCAATACTAAATGTAGAAATAGCAAAAACAAGAATAAGAGAGGCATGTGAATAAGAAGTAAAGAGAAGAAAATAAATATATAAAAAAGGGCTTTGAGGTTCCTGTGATGTCCAATCCCATGTATACTCAGAGTTTTATGAAGGATATGAAGCTTTGGAAGATAAAAATGGCACCAAAATTCATTATTTGAATCAATCCAAGTACATCACTACTAGAAATGAAAGTGGAGCTGCAAAAATACAAGTTTTCTCCACAAGAAGACAAAGAAAAACTTGTCTATAAAAGAAAATCCAAATTTTTACTTATAAAAAATGATGAGCAGGCATTCTCTTTGAAAGGAGGAAGCTTTGAACGACTTCCTAGATTTTCTCAATCACTGGATCTCCAAAATTTATGCAATAATTTCATAATACCTTGTTGATATATTATCCAATATTGATCCTCCTGTATTAGAGAGCAAATCCCAAGATTATCTCTTCCTCCAAATCTTCATAATTTGCCCAATATTCTCACAATGTTTTAGAAAAATAAATAATATTAGGCACAAATATGCAATTATCCACAAACATTTATAATGAACATATCAAAATTAAAAAAATGTCATCTAATACAAAAAGAGATGTTTAATGTGCTAAAGGATGGTTAGGTAAGCCTTAATTTATGTTTAATTTGGAGGCCCATCATACTCCCCTCCTGAAAGTGTTTCTCACCCTCTGAGCAAGTTAATGACCTAATTGTGCCTCATTCATGGCCCTGGTGGCCTCCGTGATCTGTCTTGTAGTTGTCCAACACTTTCTTGTGGCAAATGTATGCTTTCCTGTATCAAATTTTTTCCTTCCTGTAGAAACTTTATGCCTACCTGTAGTAGGGCATATTCTTCTTTTAGTTGTTTGGCTATGGCTCCCCTAGTGCATGGATTCTTCAAATAGGCTTGTGGCTCCTTTCTTTTGGATTGAGGGAGCTTATCTCTTCATTTTGCATCTTATTCTCCTTTTATCCTTTTTTTTTCATTTTCCATGCACTTTTACTTATGTTTCAATCTTTTATTTTTCTTTGCCACCCTCTTCTTCTTTTGGAGAGCCATTCATAACTATCTCTTCAAGTCCAGAAAATATTCTTTGTCCATGTCCAAAAAAAAAATATTCAATGCATTCTCAAGGTCTTTTCAAGTGATCCCCATTCCTTGTAGACTCCTTCAAGGTTCCATGGTTTTGTGGCCAATAATTCTCAAGATAGGGCCAATTTTTGCCTCTTGGGAAAATCCTATTGTAGCCAGAACGTCTCCTACAAAAACCCTATTTTTCCTCTAGCAACTCGATTTTCTCCTATAGGAAAGAAGTTTGTGCCTTGTGCTCCTCAGTTATGGTTTCTCTAGTGGTTTGCCTCCTCATAGGTGTCAAAATTTGCTTCCCTTCTATTAAATCCTCCACCCATTTCTCCTAGTATTCCTCCTTGATGTTATATAGGTGTGCAAATCAAAAAACTTTAAACAGTGTCAGTGGTCAAACAATGGTAAGTTGTTTTATATTAGCGAGGAAGAAGGGTGCCTTAAAGGATTTCAACCAAAATATTTTCTCTTCTCTTAACCACAAAAGACTTCAAAAATACTTCATATTAATCAATTGACTATTAAAGGCTCTTAATTTCAAACAAACTTCTCATGCAATTGGATGTGGAAGTGAGGAAGAAAGGTGTCACTTACTTCTTGTCAGAGAAATTTTGGTTATACATGCATGTCTGAGACAACATCAGGTCACTTTGACACCTTTTTCTTTCCTCCCAACTCTTTGTGTAGCTCCTCTTGTCGCTCCTATAGTATGTGGAGGCCTGCTTGTAGCTTTCTCTTGTAACACTAACAGATTGTGTTCAAAACTCCTCGATGGCACTCTAGGAACTTGCTTGTTGTTTCTCTACCTATTTTTGGAATGAGTGATGGTGAAAATGAAGTCGAGCCAACACAGAATACCCTCTTTTTATTAAATGCTTGGAACACTTTAGTGACTTGGAATTAACTTGAGTTTCCTCTTGTGGATCGTTGTCCCTACTAACTGTAATCATTTATCTCTCCTCATAATCATCACTTTCCCCACTTTGAATTCTTCACATTGCATGTGTGTTTGAGTAAACTATTGTATTACTAGTCAAGGGCGCACAAGTTTATTGGCCACCATTAGCCTATAAAGCCTTCTCTTATGTGCATTGAAAATATTTTTTTTACCTTAATATACTCAATAGGAGAGGTGAAGAACAAATGCATACATATTCCTACCTGATTTTGAACTGCTATAGATGCATGCATGTTGTTGCTATGTTTATGTTAGATCCAAGCTTATCTGGAGGTGCTAATTTCCTTTGCTTGCTTCTGCATAGGTCTTCATAGCTTGATGATTCTTTGACTAATAAAGTTGTTGTCTACAAGTTTCTTTCTAGTGTCCAACTTGTTGTTGGTGGAGTGGATGGACTACTTCCTAAGGAGGGTGTGTCCCTTCTCAACTTCAAAAATGGCTTCATGATGCTCAAGGTGGCTGGATCTTTTACTTGTGGGTGGAAAAAAATGATGATGGGACTTTGATGTGACTGTACAGGGTAATACTAAAGGAATTTCCCCCCTTTAATAGTCACTTAATTCTTCTTTGAGACCTTATATTGCATGTGGAACTGAGGGAAATTCAGAAAAGGTATAAGGAGAGGACTAAAAGCATCAGGAGTGGGTGTAGGTGGTGGAAAAATTGAAGGCAAAGCTTTTTCTGTGTTTTTTTATGTATGATAGAGTGGAATTTGAAGATGAATTTTGGCTAGATGGAGTAGATGGGTGATGAAAGGGATGTTTAAGCACCTCTCTTAACATTCCCTAAAGAACACATTACCTTTTGGCCTCTTTCTCCAATCATAGCTACCTCCTATATCAATTTTGGTCCCTCCTGTAGAATATTAGGACAACCTCATGTAGCGGACTTGTTTTATCCATATCTCCCGAATCGTACACTAAATTGACTTGAATTTTTTCTAGGATCTTTTCATCATACTTATGCACATCCTCATACAAAATCTTGGAGAATGGATGCACAAATATTGAGAAAAAATACAATTGGTTATAAGTGATGGAGGCCGATATATCGAAAAGTGTGCACTAGAATTTGCTGAAATTTATTGAGAATGGTACCATCATCCACGTGAATATCCCCATGAAACATATCAGCCAATGGACTTACTGTTTTCATGATAAGATAAAAATAATTTTTTTCTCTATGTATTTTGGCCTCCTATAGCAAAACAAATCCCTCTTGTGGCCTTTTAGGAAAATGAGTAAAATGAATGGGAAGAGTTTGGAAATGATGGATGGATAGTGGAAATAGATAAGGGTGATGGATTGGCATGCCCTGGGCCCTATTGGAGCATCTCGGAAAAGGAGGAGAAAATCCAAGTTTGACTTCCTTTGACTAGATTTTTTTGAGCAACTTTTTCTTTTGGTGCCAACTTGTTTTTGTTGCTTGCAAAAGTTGGCAAGCACTTTCATTCATTAGAGAGAGATACATGGAGAAAATAAATATTTCTTTTTTTTTCATTTTTTCTCTTTTAGGCCTACTAGATTCTTCAATGAGGTTTTCAACTAGTAGGTTTTCCTAGGCACCTCAAAGGAGGTTTTGACCTAGGATCTTTTCTTTATCTTTTTTTTTTATCTTTTTGTAGCCCATTGATCACCTCATTGAGTTTTTCAATCAACGAGCCAATCTCAGGTGCCTCAAAGGATGTTTTCACATGAGATTTTATTTTTCTCTTATTTTTTCATTTTTTTTCTATCTTACTCTACTTGAAAAAACAAAATCTCTTTCAACTATAGGAATACTTCCAATGGAGCTATGTGCACATCAAGATGACATATAAACTGATGTGTGGGCTTCAAATATATGCTTCGACATGTGCCTAAATTTTAGAGACCAATTGCTTTGGTTTTGATAATATCAAGCACAGTTGAAGAAGAGAGTAATGCTCCATCTTATTGATTTTATGGAACCAAACCTCAATATAACCTTGATGCCTTTGGTTCACACGCTTATATGGATCAATATTCATGTCATACTCTACCATGACATTCAATTCTCCCTCTTTTTGTTGATTATTCTCTTGAGCACATGGAGGGTATGATGCTAAACATTAGGGAACTTTCTCGTTCTTTTATTTTGATTTATGCTCTTCTTCAAGTGCATCTCATGATTATACGGTCTTCTCATATGCATCTTCTTTTTCTGAATATTGTCCTTCAATGACAATGTCAAGAGAATACCTTTTTTGCAATTTTCTTCGTGATCTAAGATGAATACCATTTAGATCAAGAGGATATGTTGGAAAGTGTTGTACCTGAGAATTGTAAGTGGGTTGAACTACTTCCTTGTGTGGGTTTGGAAATGGTGGTATAGATAGTTGAGTGGGAGTGGATCTTTGAGATAGATGTGGTTGAGGTTGTGGTTGTGGTGGAGGTAGTAGGAATAGCATTGAGTTGGGTATGGAGGATATTGAGGAGAGTATTCAAGATATTATGGATTTCTCCCATAAGTTTACTATCAAGCTTATTGCTAAGATTGGCTTGGGGTTGAGATGGCTAAGGTTACAAAGGAAAGGGTGTGTTCCAATTACTTTGAGATGGATGTGTGTAACCTTAAAATTATGAATTAGGCTCTTGCACCATACTAGGTTGACTAGGCTGCCATGGTCCTCTTGGAGCTACATAACATAGCTGTTTTGGTGATTCACTTGCTCCATTGTCCTCTTTGTAAACTTCCTTCAACCTTGGTAATGATGGGAAATATTTAACAACATGTGATTTTGCATGGATAACATAAATATCAAAATATCTTTTTTCCTCATCTTGCATTCTTAACGTTTCTACTTGTTCGCTTAGATTTCTAAAAATTTATGTTTTAAAGTTATCAAACAAATTTCCAAGTCTAGTTTGACTTACAAATCTTGATTCTGATTTACTTACTCTTGCCCTTCCTCTTCATATGTGTTTGCATATTAGACAAATTTCTTCAAATGACAATTGCTATACATCACCTCTACTCATGAGATCAAGAATATCAATCCACTCATCCCTAATTGTTCTAAAGAAGAGGTTTTTTTTAGTGTGTCAGATCCCAAATAATGTAATTTTCCCCTCTTAACATTATACATGAACCTCTCTATTAGATCATAAAGGCTCTCATTTTCTTTTTGATTCATTCTAAATATTTCTTCTTTAAGATCATAATCTTTATATTTTTCTGTAAATATCTTTTTGATATCATTCCATGATGTTATTGAATTAATCCCCAAATTCATGAACAGTTTCAGAGCTCTATCCTTTAATGTTACCGAAAACAATCTCAACTTTTGAGTGTTTAGTAAGTAACCATAAGATCTACAAAAGATTTCAAATTCAAAGAAAAAGGTTTTCGGATCCTCTAACTTGATACCATGCAAGTTGGGAAGGAAATATGGAGGGATGTTCTTCATATGCACACTGACATCAATATCTTCAATGGGAAATCCAAGAGGATCTTCTTCATTGTCATTATCTCCATCCATTTATTCTACCTTCTTTTTCACCTCTTTTTCTTCTACATGAAAAAGTGGATGATGATGTGGCTTTTAATCCACCACATGATCAGATGGGGTGGTTGATGTTGGAGAAGTATATTTTTTGAATAAGAATGCTAATGCAAAGCAATTTTCTGTTTTTTAAATGAAATATTCCTAATACATTTTTTTTGCAGAAAATAAAATAAATGAATCAACTAAGAAAAAAAATTTGCATATTTTGACACCTCTCTGACAACGGTGCCAAAATGTGATAAAAAGATTTGATATTTTAGTGAAAGTATTCAAAAATTTTATTTTTTTTATTTGGGATTAACCGAGCACATTTTCCTAATTTCCTAAACTTATATTTTGTTTTTTTATAGTATTTTTAAACATATAATTTATGCAAATTAAATTTTCTATTTTATTGGTAAAGAAATTTAAAACTTTAATACATGTTTATAAAAAAAAAAAATCGCAGCAAAAAACCATCTCATTTTTATTTTGAAAAAGGAATTACAATAATCATACTTTTATGTCCTCTGTCTATCTACTGGTAAAAAAAAAAAAATCCGGGAGTGGGCCAAACAACCACGCTCATCAATGCTACATCCTTCGAATCACAAAAGAATTATATATATAGGATGAAAGGAAGGGAAATAAAACAACCCATCTGCATGAGACGAAAAACATCACTAAAAAGCACTCCACAAATTACAAATTTCCCCTACTTTCTTATTAGTCCCTGCCATCTGGCAAAGGCCAGGGACTATGGTAATCCAAATGGGTTGATATAGCATTAATTTGGAGTGTTGTTACGGTGATTATGGTGATTAAACCAAAGTTTCCAAATGCGTCGTGCCGGGATAAGCAAAGTCTTCTAGTTTGCCATCTTATTTGCCTCTTCCCGAGGCGGAAGAGGCCAGAGCATAGGCTATTTTTCTTAGCCGTGTTTATTATTGGTGACCATCACATGATTTCATATATTAATGTTAACATTACTCAACATTAGTTTGAATTATTTGCAGTTTGAATTATTCGCAGTTTTAGTTTGAGCATATTGGCAGGGCATATTGGCAGGCAGGTGTTCTACATGCAGGTGCTACAGTTTTCTAGGTGCTGCAGCTGTCCATGTATGGTGGAGGTCTCATGTTTCGCTGGCCTCGCTTGGTTGTTAATACGTTGGACCTGACCTGCTCAGGAGCCGAATTACCCTGAATCGCAAAGCGACCGGGTCAATCGCTGGAACTGAAACCAGATCTGGGACTGGAACTAGAAGAGATGCTAAGGGGACTGGATCTTTCAAACGAATGGTCGGTATGGCTCCTACCTTTGCCTCTGGAGCCTCAATGTCTTTGCCGAAACTCAAATGGAGCCTCGATGTCTTTGCTGAAACTCAAAATCTAGTGCAACTAGTTGCTGCATCTCCCATTCACATGGTAAGCATTTGAGTGGGAAGTTTTCCCATCTTAGTGATTTTATTGTGTGATGAATTTGTGCAAAGTCTCCCTCAATGAGAGCCCCATCCATTTTCTGTTCCCTGCACAGAGAATAATTCATACAATTTCATTAGGCATTGTTGAGATAGCCAACCTGCTATAGCAACATATTTGAAGACACAAATAGGGTCTGTTTGAATGTTGATCACCTGTTTATTATGTCCCCTGATTATATGTATAGTAAGATTGGAATGTCATATGATCTTCTGGATGGGTAGCGAGAACTCGCTAAGGTATGATATATGTAGTAACTAATTTTTTTGAGAACGAAAGATGTATTAACTATATTGGTATCTGGAATATCATAATATGTAATATATTCCGATAATGAAAATATATATCGTTTTTTTCTTGCTGAAAAAAAAAATGTTATGCAGGGTTTTGTGTTCTTCATTAATAATATTAAGCACACGGTTTTGAGTTCGTTCATTCTGATGAGAGCAAAAATTAATTACTTTAATTATATAAAAACAGATAGTAATTGAAGAAGCAAACCTGAAAACCGATTCCGCACATCGTCTAGTCGAATTGACCTCCGAATGCGTTCATATTTCGGAGGAACACTCAGAAATGGGGCTCGTTCCAGTCCCCAAACAATAAATATAGTGCAAATCAATGTAATAAGCGCGAATACCTGCTTCCCTCACAACCCCGCCAAAGATACCCCACTCGTCATTGTTTCTACTCTAGTAGAACCTATTTGTGATTACACAAACTGACGGATTTGAAATACTACACAGACTTATTCCCTTCGTTAATGCAATTATTCTAAACCTATCAACAAATATATTCTTTGAATGGTGAAATTTGCAGCAAAATAAATTTTGCATTTCTTGTTTGATTTTTACCCTCAAATTCATCATTTCTGTTTGATTCCGAACCGACTTGTGCAAACTCTGGCTCCTTCACATCGATGTATCTTTCTAGTTCATATATTTGGCCCAACCTTGCTCGGATTCTCCAAGAAAAAGGCAAGCTCAACCCGCCAGCTAACAAGCAAGCTAACCAGTCAGCCAGCATCATCAGCAAGCCACCAACATTGTTCTTCATTCTAGGTGCAGCAGACACCGAGGGGAGGTTGTGCTTCTAAGTAGCTCTTTCTCCTGCCTAACCCTCTTATGCTAATCCTCTTGGACTTGCATTTTCATGATTTGGGTTGCAAACAGAAAGCCCATAAAGTATTTTTTTTTTTTTTTTTTTTACTGCGGACCGCGAATAAGAAATGAGTGAACAGAAGCCATACAATATTATATTTATATATATATATATATATATATATATATTTTATTTTTTTTATACCTGCGGAACCCAAAATAAAAATGAGTGAACAGAACAGGTTGAACATAAAACAAAATAATACCCATATCTTTATAAGCAGCTCAGACCAAGTGGGTGAGGTGCGACCGGAATGCTGGAATGGCTAGAGGGAGGACTAGACGAATCCTGCAAAATTGGTACCCCAGGCAGATCAATTGACTACTTCATAGGCGTTTTCTCTCGGTGAATCATGCAAAATCGTATATCAGATGCGAGTTTCGTGCCTAGCCTGGCCTAGCCTGGCCTGGCTTGGAATTGCTTGAGCTTGTATTCAAAGACTTTGACCGTTCTGCAACCGGATTCATCGTCACGCTAGGAAAGAAAGGCCAGGTTCCTGAAGGAAAGGTAAGGTTGGTACAGTGTGGTGACTAATGGATAACTCAAGGACACGTGAAACACATGCAATTTCCGCGTTAGAACACTCGTTGCTCGCAGACACTCAATTTTAACGTATGCCCTGTAACCAAAACTAAATAAATACCTCAATGTCTTATTTTCTCCCATGTGTATATATAAATATTAATCATTTGATATTTTTAGGACATGATCACCGTTGATTAAAAAATAAATATGGCTTATCTTGTTTTCTTTAACCGGAATTACAAACGTAGGGTTCACATTCCAGAATTTCTATGTATATGCATTTTTATTTCATTGTTTGGGAGATGATGATATTTTTAAGTAAAAACTTATGGATATTTAATTTATTTAAATATTTTATATATGAGCCCACCGTGGTTACAACGCTCATGGTGTAAAGCGTTTGAAGTTCGGGAAGGAAGCCTGGGAGCTTTCGATAGGTTGGAGTCCCTACCTAACCAAATACACCTCGTGTGCACTGACTGGCGTAATTATAAGGAATTATAATTAATTTCTAATTAATGCTCTAAACACGACCAACTTGGCACTATAAGCATGGTTCGCACAACCCTACCTACATGATTGTCACATGAAAGATGTACTCCACACGTTAAGAGTGGTGATGCTTGGCGATGATCCCTTGGTGCCTCGGATGAATATGATCCATTTGGGTCAACCCTAGTCACATTCTATTTTCGTTGGGAGATTTGCTTCTTTCCATTTTGCTTTCCATAAGCAGCGGAGCGCCGCTCTGAGTGTTTTGGTGGTTCAGGGTTAATGATGGACCTGGCTTGATTTTCATGGCCATTTGGCTCTTGTCGCCACACTTCTCTTTTAGTTAGAACATTTATTGATCCTCATGGTACCTCGCATGTTATCTAGGTATATCAGTTCAGTAATGCATTTTATTAATTTTCTCGTCTTTCGTTCCTTTTCTGCTTTGTTTCACTTAATATGCGATTTCGAGGTTCAATGAGTCAAGCCTCCCAATTCTTCCTATTAGTCCTACGGTGGACTCTCGAGGTACCCATTTCAACTCTTGTGACTCAAACAGTCAAATTATGTCCAACATATCTATATATATGGATATTTTGGTGGCCAACTTTGTACCCTTATTATTCCTTTTGCAGGTATTGAGGTTTCTAGAGAGTGGGAGTGAATACACTACCCAACACTTGTATGGTGAGAGTGCATCAGTAAGACTCATTTTATTTCCTTCTTGTCAGGTATCATTGGTGTACAGGGCATAGAAGAATGGTTTTACACCTTTCCCTTTCGCATTCAATATGTCCTTACTATGTTTGATTATTCTCTGTATTAGAGATTTTTTTGTTCTCATTCTCTTGGTAAGTAAAATTGGTAGGGTTTTTCTGTAAGTCTGCAACACATTTCATTATTTTCTTAGGTTCCTTTGCCATTTTCTTAGGTTTAACTACTCACAGGGTTGACATGTCAAGCTACTTAGCCCTTTACAGGTACTTCACCCTTTCTCTAGGATAATTTCAGTACTTTTCTTATGGGTTATTGTTACTAAGGATTTTATTATGGATTCCTAACCTCTGAGAACGGTGATGGTTGTACGTATTACCGTGGCACGAATGAGGGTTTACGTATGAAGTTTTTCTGTTATCTTCTTTTTCAACACTTTGATTCATTTAGTGATAGTGTGTTTTTCCATGTCCGCCTCCTATTCGAAAAATTCCATGTTAAAAGAAAAGCAATGCTGAGTCTACGCTTTTATTCCCTGAAGTATGTGTTTTCAACAACCGTGTTTCATAGGAATTTAGAAGCAACAACTTTTTCTGCAAAATCTCAAAATCAAACGCCATGCGGAAGCAGGTCACACCATCTTTATATTTAGCACGCCTTGCATTGTAGAATTCTATGGCAGATTTCCTAACGGGACTCCAAGTCAGTCAAGGCTTGGTGTTCTTGGTGTTCTTCTAGAATTGAGTTATTTTTCACAAATTTGCATGATGCTGACTGGAATACATTCATTGCATCTTGCTCCATGGTCGTTGAAGTATGCTTTTTTCTTGCAACTGGCATTGTACTGCTTAGTCGGGCAAGGCCAAGATGTACAACAACGATTCTTATCTCCTCACAATGACGCGAGAGCCCAAGTGGTTGTCGAGGCTCTGGTTTGGGACGACAGCGTCGTGGCTTACTCACAAAATTATGCAAATCAACGCATAGGCAACTGTGCTCTGTAGCATTCTGGTGGTTAATATGGAGAAAATATTTTTAAGGGATTTGGAATAACTGATCCCATGAGAAGCGCCGTGGTGGATTGGGTTAGCGACTGGCAAACCCGTAGATGAATTTTCTCTGCTGTCCTCCAGAGCCTTTTTCATGTAGGTGCATTCTTAGGCTGAACTTAATGCAGGGACTTACTGCCCCGCAGCTCCCCTTGTTTTTAATAGCATCTTACCTCCCCTGAGTTTTCCTTTTTCTAGCCTTTTTATGATTTTCCTTTCTTTCTTTTTTTAATTTCTAGGTGCATAACTTGTTCCTCTTAACTCATTTTTTGTTTGGGATCATTCATCTTGTTTTATTTACAAGTATCATTTTGCATTTTTGATATATTTTAACATAATGTTTCTATATTTTTTTATTATTTAAAAAATAAAAACTAAAAAAAAAAATCTAAATATACATAATTCAACCAGTTAAAAGTTAATAATAATTTCCTTTCAAGATTTATTTGGTGAATTTATGCATTTTATTCTGGAATTTAAATTCTCAAATATATATATATAGATGGGCTAGTCATTTTAATTTAACTCTGATATTTTTTTGTCCCCAAATGAAATTCCATTAAAAAAACAGATTAACATTTGGCTGGCCTATAGGGTCTCCCTGCATATCACTCCAACTCCCATGGATTTGTTTGGAAAATAGGATAATTCCCACTTCATCTCCAGAAATTATATAGAATTTTATACATTAATATATGGTTAATTTATTTAATATTTATATTTATATAACTTGCTAATGATAATTAGTTTATCAAGAATTTACTATAAAAAAACAGATTACGTTTGGATGGCCTAGAGTTCTCCCTGCTCCACCTCAACCACCTCGATTTGTTAATTCAAAGAGAGCCTGACACAAAACCGTGAAAGAATGTGCCATTTATAATTCTAAGGATTCTAGTAGAGAAGTGGGCGTCATATTCCTCAATACTATATAATATATATATATATATATATATATTATATATATATAGTCATTTATTTATATTAATATAACTATGTTGGTGATGATTAATTTTGTCGTGTGAAATCCTATCATAGTTCTTTTAAGCCACTGTTGTCAAGCCCACGAGTCGGGCGTGTCGGGCATGCACGTTTAACCGAGGGGTCAGCGGGATTTAGCACGGGCGCACGACGGGCGAGCGACGAGCTAGGCAGTTGAACGGTGCGACGCGAAGTTATCTTGTGAAGTTATCTTGGGCGGTGGAAAGTTTAGATGTGGGGTGGTCCTGCACACAGGCGCCTACAACATGGGCCGACGCGAAGTTGGGGCGAGTTAGACGAAATGGTGGGTCGGCTTGGTGAGTCAATGCCCCAAACGATGGACCAACCACCATATAAGTAAAGCGTTGGAATGGTGGCAAAAATCATTCAAGCAAAGTTTCCAAGTTTTCATGTGAGCTAAAAGCTGAGCTAACTTGGAGAGGACTGAAATTTGGCAAAGTGTAGGCAGACTCTTCGGCCAAAACATTGAGTCGGGGCAAACGTAGAAAACAGAGCCGCAGGTTGTGCAAAAGGCATGCGAGGGTGTCAAGCCGAACAACCGTGCAAGGGCATTGCACCGAACAACCATGCGACAATGTTGGGACGAATGACTAGGTGAGGGCGTTCGAGAGCGTTTGTGTGAACGACTAGGTGAGGTCATGCAAAGGAGTTCGGGCAAGGGCGCTATGCTGAACGACCGAATGGGTGAACGAGTGAGTGAGGTTGTGCGAGGGCGCTGGGCTGAACAACCGAACAGGTGAATGTTGGGGTGAAGTCATTTGAGGGCGTTCGGGAAAATTTGTTTGACAGCGTTCAGGCGAGGGCGTCGAGCCAAACGAGCAAATGGGTGAGGGCATGCTAGGGCGCCAGGCCAAACGAGTGAACGGGCGAGGGCATGCAAGGGTGCCAAGCTGAACGACTGAATGGGCGAGGGCATGCCAGGACATCCGCCTGAATGAGTTGAGGGTGTTTGGCTGAATGAGCTGTGGGTGAACGACGTGATGAACAGTGCGACGGTCAACGAGGTGAGACAAGCAGAAGTATTATTGGGCACTCCAAACGGTGGTTTGGGAAGTGTGAATGGTGCAAGACAACTTGTAGGATTTGGCAGATATTGTACCAAGGAAACTTGGGTCTTCCTACAAATATTGTAAAACTGAATATTTTGTGAAGTATTGATATTATCGGGAAGACTCATATTTCAAGGAGTTTCCCCTCCTAGTTTATTATCTGTTGTGCATATATGTGTAAAAGATAATAATGATGAATGATGTATAAATGTGTCCGCTGTGCTAATGAAAGTATACTTAGGAAAGCTGAAGAATAGACTAAGTATAGAAAGTAGGTGTAGTTCCTGATCGCAAGTATTGTTAAAAAGAAAGTGGTCGATGGTGTTGGACCCCCTATAGTGAGGTTGGAAGAGTACCGCCAGTGTAGGGGCATGACAGTTGGTATCAGAGCCCTGATTCAGAGAATCAGATTTGCAGAAAAGCTGATCCCACTACACTTTGTGACAGTTGGTATTAGAGCTCCGAATTACGTGAGCTTTGGTGATTTAGAATTGTAGATTGAAGTGCTACACTTCGTGACAGGTTTAGCGGAGTGGAAGCATCGTTCTTGGGTCAAGTTGAATAACAAGACATGGTATGTTTGGAAGAATGCGAAGGGAGGCTCTTGCTGACCTTATACAGGTTGAAGTGGATGAAAGAAAAGAATCCATGGATTCAAGATGAACTTGAAGTCTTGGAAAGGAATGTTGAAGACAAACGTCTTCGACTTGGTTGGGCAATGTAACAGGTTGCAGCTGTAGATTGTGATTACAAAGAAGAGGAAGCTGTGATATTTGAGGATGTTGCAGGCATGACAAGGATGGAGGATGAGCTTGAAATTGTTCAAGTTTAACCAGGATCATGCAGTTTGCAGTCATTGGTGGATGAGGATATTCACATGGAGGAGCCTCTTGATGAAGTAAGTACTTATAATTATGTTTCATTTGAGCTTTTGGTAGATGGACCATATGCAGGGAAGGGCAAAATAATTTTATCGATGTGATGGAGGATCTTACCATGGATGTCTACGATGAAACCTTATATGAAGAGGCAAGGACCATTGACTCTTGCAAAGCTTTTTGGGGATGTTTGTGACCTTATGGCAAAAGGTGCAAATGCCCATGACAAGGGAGGAATGTGATTATCATTGCAAAGGAATGGGTCATGCTTTAGCCATATGGAGAAATTAGCTAAGTGCCTGGCATGACTTATGGATAGATTGGGGAAGGGTACACACTTGAGGTATGATGATACTTGGGTGGAGTTCTCATTCATGAGACCAAGAGGAAGTCTTGGCGGAACCTTCAGTGGGGGAGCTATGATGGAAGAGACTCATGAATTCATGATGATGTGGGTTGGGTGACTGAGTTCACTAGACCAGATTGCAGACTTGGATGAGGATGACTTATTGTTGTGATGGGTCTACTTAGCTGGACAACATGGGCAACTTGAGTCATGGACATCGATTTGGAGACATGGAGCATGGTAGTCTTATGCAAGGACATTATGGAGGAGCACTTGTAGAGGTGTCACTTATGGGCATCCAATGACGAGTGCGAAGGCAGAGATGTTGTGCAGGTGGATTTGTTGATGTGACATGGGAAATGACACAAGTGTATACTTGTTTCCTTGGTAGACTTGAGGGATGGCACAATGAAAATATGATAGAGGTTGCTTCATGGACCTGGATGTGGCACATCAAGGGTTGGGTTTGATGAGAGGATCTCTTCATTTTGAGGAGATGGATTTTACACATATGGACGATGATGTTGGGATATATGTGGATGATTTCATGCAACACATTGACACTAAAGATCATGGAAATCATGTTGTAGATGAGATGGAGTTTACTTCATGGACCTGGGCATGGCTTATTTTGATGGAGATGGATTCTTGATTGAGTTGATGTTGTGACAAGAGTCTGAGAAACGACTGATGATGGCATGAGGATGTTCATTCTCATGGTTTGAGCATGATAGTTGGACCAGCTACCCGACTAGTTCAAATCATGGGGTTCAGAGGTGTACAGAAGTGTGTTAGCATTATGGTGGAGTATCATGGCAGTAGTTCACACGATGACGATACATGATGAGGTCAACACAATATGTTGCAATAAGCATGTAGCTTGAGTTGGAGGGATCAGCCTTCCACAGTGGGAGCATCATGTGGGGAATGCGACGGATGTTGTTGATGATCATGGATTGAGGAGACTTTCCGATTCATGGAGACATAAGCCTTTATGGTTTGTGTGATGACAGAGCAAACGCGGGCAACATGGGCATCTTTGGATGTTGGAGCTAGAGACAATTTGTGATTTTGTATGATGGTGTTGTCGAGGAAGACAACCTTTTAGAGTTGGGGAGTATGTCAAACTCACGAGTCGAGCATGTCAGGCAAGTGCGTTTAACTGACGGGTCGGTGGGAGTTAGCATGGGCGCACGACGAGCGAGTGACGAGCTGGGTGGTTGAGCGACGATTTGAGTGCGATTGCGAATGGTGCAACGACACAACCAAATGAAGGAAACGTGCAATGAGAAGTCATCTTGTGAAAATGACCAGGTGTTGGGCGATGGAAAGTTTATATGTGGGGCAGTCCTGCACATGGGTGCCCACACCATGGGCTAACGTGAAGTTGGGGAGAGTTGGATGAAACAGAGGGTTGGCTTGGTGAGATAATGACCCAAATGATGGACCCACTACTATATAATTGAAGTGTTTGAATGGTGGAAAAAATCATTCAAGTAAAGTTTCCAAGTGTTCATGTGAGCTGGAGGGTGAGCTAACTTGGAGAGGATTGAAATTTGGCAAAGTGTAGGCGAACTCTTGGGTTGAAACACTGAGCTGGGGCAAATGCAGAAAACAGAGCCGTAGGTCATGCGAAGGCTCCAAGGACGTCAGGTTGAAGGACTGTGCAAGGGTGTCAGGTTTAATGACCATGCAAGGGTGTCAGGCCAAACAACCAGTCGAGGGCATTCAAGGGTGTTTGTCTGAACAACTGAGCGATGTCATGCAGAGGT
The DNA here is from genome assembly GCA_000404065.3 of Pinus taeda. Taxonomy (NCBI): domain Eukaryota; kingdom Viridiplantae; phylum Streptophyta; class Pinopsida; order Pinales; family Pinaceae; genus Pinus; species Pinus taeda. The sequence goes on from APFE030687605.1 coordinate 34,768, forward strand.
GTTCGGGCAAGTGCATGTGAGGGCACTGGCCTGAATGACCAAACAGGTGAATGACTGGGCAAGGTCATGTGAAGGTGTTCAACCGAGGGCATGTGAGGGCACCAGGCCGAACGACCAAACGGGTGAACATTCGAGCAAAGTCGTTTGAGGACATTCATATGAAGCCGTTCGAAGGCGTTCAGGCGAGGGCGTCGGGTTGAACGAGCGAATGGGAAAGGGCGTGTGAGGGCGCTGGGCTGAATGAGTGAACAGGTGAGGGTGTGTGAGGGCACCAGGCTAAACGAATGAATAGGTAAGGGCGTGCGAGGGCACCGGGCTAAACAACTGAACACGTGAGGGCATGCGAGGGTGTCTGCCTGAACGAGTTAAGGGTGTTCAACTGAACGAGTCGAGGGTGAACGACATGCTGAAAAGTGCAATGGTGAATGAGGTGTGATGGGCGAAAGTATCCTTGGGCACTCCAAATGGTGGTTTGGGCAGTGCGGATGGTGTAGCCCAACTTGCACGACTTGGCAAATATTGTACAAAAGAAACTTGGGGTTTCTCGCAAATACTGTAAAATTGAATGTTTTGTCAAGTATTAATATTATCAGGAAAACTCATATTTAAGGGAGTTTCCCCTCCCGGTATGTGTAAAAGATAATAATGATGAATGATGTATGAATGTTTTCGTTGTGCTAATGAAAGTATACTTAGGAAAGTTGAAAAATAAACTAAGTATAGAAAGTAGGTGTAGTCCACAATTGCAAGTATTATTAAAAAGAATGTGGACTGTGGTGCCAAACCTCCTATAGTGCAGTTAGAAGAGTACTGCCAGTGTAGGGGTGTGACAATCATGGTGGTGAAGCATCTACCTGAGCACTAATTTCATCACTAATATTTTTTCCATGGGGTTCTCATAGAACACAAGGATGGAAATGACAGTTGGGTGCCAGGCATCGGATAAAGCTTGGGCTTTTATTGAAAGGCTAGAGTCCAATACGTCAAAAAAGAACAAGTGAGGGATAGAGTTTCTTGTTCGCTATTACTTGCGCGCAATATTGCTTCATACATTACACCATAATGATATCTACCCATGAGTCTACGATCAATGTTAAAATTATACGTGGTTTCATTCATTTGGAATGTCCAAGCGTTGGATTATTTGAAAAAAATATAAATCTACGATTGTCAGGGTAGGGCTCGGTTGCTGTAGGAATCTCTTGTAGATGCAAAAGGTGTAAACTTTGAAGTACGAGGAGTGTGAACGCCCATATAATCACAATGCAGTAGACCATGTAAGGGGCCCCTGTCATGATGAAACATTAGGGTGAATAATGAAAAAATGATGCAATTTTTGAATTACAGTAGTAGACCATGTAAGGGGCTACAGTCATAATGAAACGTTAGGGTGGATAATGAAATAATGTTATGATTCTTGAATTACGGCACTGCAACTAACACCATGATTGTCCTACCAAATGTGCTTCAGATTTGTTCTAGATTTACGAGTCCGAAGTCCAATTGGGACATTTACCAATCTATCAACATATATATATATATATTTAATTATATTATATATTATATATATATATAATATATATTTCCAAATTAGTTTCGAAATAGATTGCAGCACTTTCATCCAAACATGTGGAGGGCTGCTCAAATTTAAATTGGAGAATCGAATAAGTGAAGAAGTTATGTACTTTATTCATTTTATATGGTTAAACTTATTGTGCGAGGGACTAAGCTGCAATACAACATTTATTAGAATAGCATTTTTTTTTTAATTTAAAATAAGGATTAAAATATTTTATTAGGAATAAATTTATTTAAATTTTATTTGCCAATTTATATTAGCAATATTTTAAACATTTTTGATCTATTTTCGAGATTGTCGTGGTTTTCTATACTATAAATATCTTAGATTAAGTTGGATTCTAAGTGATATTGTTAGTATTTATTTAGTTTGAACTCGGAAGCATGATGAATATAGGGTCCTCAAATAGATGAATTCACTCTTTGGTCAACTTAGAACATGAAATAATTTAGTATAGCTTTTGGTGGTATAGCTTGTTATATCAAAAATAATATTTCTTCTAACATTCAGCTTCATACGATTGACTCCCTCAATCAGTGCCTTTGGATCGAAATTTCTGACACTAACACCAATAGGAATTTTCTTGCTAACACGAATATAAATTTCTTGCAATTTGTTATTTTTCTTCTATCAACTCTACTTCTAAAAGAAAAACAACTTGGATAAGAATTATCCCTTCAATACCTTAGAACATAATATCCATAGTCTAGGGAATGAAGTAATATCCTTTTATTTGGAGATTTCAATGCTAGAACAACTACTAATCAAGCTATACTCCTAAGTTATAACTCTACCCCTAACTCCTTATAACTAGATGAGGATTGTGACTTAGCTAGTAGATTCAAATGAAATTATAAAGACGTAACTAAGAAACTATTTGCTATTAATCTTATCAAGCATTGTAGTTCCAAAGACATAATAATTTGTAATGGAATTAATAAGTTGTCTACCTCTAGCCATATGACTTGTATTGATGAAAATGAAAATAGTTTTGTCGATTACGCTATATCAGTTACCCATTTTCTCAACCATATTGTAATTTTTGACCTCGTAAATGACCATGAGCCTGACGTTGACCATAGGCTCCTATGCTTAATGCTAAATCTTTTCGTGGACACCAACCACATGCAAAAAAATTGTGAGAGATAGGCACATTCATTTCAAAAAATCTAAAATGGATTAGCTCTTCAAGGATGTGAAGAGGGATTTAGGTTTCTTAATGTATAATGATAACATTGATCACATATACCACAATTTTAGTACAACCCTTTCCACTACCATTAACAAATTCTCCCTTAATGTATAATGGTAACATTGATCACATATACAACAATTTTACTACCACCTTTCCACTAGCATTAAAAAAATTTCTACCGAGGTGTACTATAAAAAGAATAATAAATCTTCCAACTCTTGGTATGATAATGATAATAAATTTGCAGAAAAGTGATCTGGCATGCTCCTAATGAAACTATAAATATTGAAGAAATAAATGTGTACAAATTTCTTATCAAAAGGAAGAAAAGGTCCTATATAAATAAGAGGCTAAGAGCATCTTCTTCACCTTTAGTTGAGCCTAGATTTTTTTAGAGGAATATACATAATCACAAAATAAAATAAAATAAAATAATTCAATCCCTTTAAAGAACTCGGATACGTATCTTAATAATCTTTATGAATCCTCGAAAACCTAGAAAACACTCTAAACAATCCTATAGAGGAGGATAAATTTTGTTTGAAAGGCATGGATTTAAGGATTAAGAATCTCACTAACAGGAAAACTAGGGATGTCGAAGGCTACGAAGATGAAATTCTCAAAATGGGAAGCTCTATTGTCCCCCATCACCTTTAAAAACTTCTCAATTGTACAATGAAACACGACCACCCTAAGCCTTCGCCTTCTACCTAAAACCTTATCGTGTCTATATTTAAAAGTGGGGATAAAAATGTCCCCTCTAACTATATGACCGTTATGATTAGCCACATATACCCAAATTGTATGGACTCATTTTGGAAAAGAAGATTAGCCTATGGCTTGAACGCCAAGAAAGAGCCAAAATACAAGTTGACTTTAGGATATATCACTCAACTATTGATCATCTTGTTACTCTTAGGGTCATTGCTGAGCTATGTTGCAATAATAAAATTGATCTCTTATGTTGTTTTTTTAACTTTATAAAATATGAAATAAAGAGAAAAAAAAATTGAATAAGAAAAACAAAGTAAAGTTGAAGCCAAACGAAAAGAAAAAGTACAGAGTATATGAGTTTCCAAACAAAAGGAAAAAATACAATTATACATCATAGATCTAAAGACAACCTACACTAGCATGTAAAAGAAAAACATGTTTTTGAATTGATCCAAGTCTTGTAATCCTAGCTGAGGGTTGGATTAGCCAACAATAGTTGTCATAATTAGGAAGGTGTTGAAGTGTGTTAACTACTTCCCATTGGTCGATAATTTCTAGTAGTTTCTAAAAGAATCTAAAATTAAGAAAATAAGCTATGCAAATGTTTAAGCTAAAATTAACATAACCATATTTATTTTGCTAACCATCTCTATTTAGAATTCTTCATTATCTTTTTACAAAGTTCTTTATGAGGTTATCGGTTCTATTCATTCTTGTATCCTCAAACAATTCAAGAAATGAGAATTCAAGTTAAAAAACCACAATTTTAAGCAAAATTGTGAATTATTTGTGAGTATTTAATAACTCTAACCATCAGTTTTTCTCCTCTATCTACAAATCTGAACTCAATAAGTTAACTACAAATTTATTGGATAAATGTAGGCCATATT
>APFE030687617.1:10600-28261 GCA_000404065.3 Pinus taeda
TACTTATACGCTCTGAATGTAAAGGGGAGGGTGCGTACCCCTGTAAAAGTCAAAAGGCGCAATCTTTATCTTAAAAAACTCATCTTGGGTTAATTCTAGAGTTTTCTGGAAGCATTTGTTACGTGGATTGTTCGCTCCAAGTGGTTCATGCATCCCATCATAGGAGAAACTAATCCCTTGTTGAGAGGAGCTATCCCTTTGAAGGAGGACTCTATCCCTTTGAAGGAGGAGTTGGTAACTGATCTCCATTGCACTATAAATTGAGGCATTGGGTCAGTGGACAGGGAGGTTAGAAGCTGAACTTTTGAGGGTAAATGCTAGTGAAATCAAGACTTCCTATTTGAGCTTAAGAGGAGAGATCACATACCTTTTTGGCCTCATTGGGAAGTGAGTGAAGCTTGTCAAAGTAGAGGAGACTTCTTGTTGGACCCTGGGAGGAGCTTGTACAGTGTCAAGGCAAAGGTTGTAAGGTTCTTGTCTTTTGAATTAATACAATCAAGCTCATTTTTCTCAACAAGTATCTCATGTTATTTGTTTCATGGACTCCTTGACTTTCATGTTAAATATCTTTTATAATATTGGATATTCAGGTGTTATTTAATCGTTTTCCTTGTCTGTGCTTGCAGGTTTGCGACAAAGGAACTTACTTGGATCAAAGGAGCAAAGGCATCTCCGAACTTGCGTTGGACATGAGGTAGGCCCTTAAACACATTTGTTTGCCATTATTTATAAAGCACAGTTAGAGAAATATAGTGTCTGGTTGGTTTGTTTGTCATTAGGTCTTCATTAGATTCTAGGAAGGTCTGTCTTGTCCGCAAGATCGACTCATTCCACGTGACACTCCCAGAACATAGCGCCGAAGATGAACCCTACAGCCGTCGTCGCCTCATTGCCCTTGGCCGCCGCTTGGCCTCGACTCTCTGCCGATGAAGGGGAAGTTCAAATCCAGATGGCACGCAACGATCGATACAGGGATCTGTGGACTTTCTCCTTTTCTCTTCTCAAACCTCTACGGTAAGTTCAGAAGGAGAAGGCCCTCCAAAGCTCATGTCTCATCTCGTCTCGAATCTGCAAAGAAGAGCAGAACCTTGATCTCTCTGCCACATTCCAGATCCAGATCAGGCTCCTCTCTGGCAAATCTCTGCTACAATGGGTGGGCTCGACGGATCTTGTGCAGGATCTCAAACATGCTCTGCATCCCAAGTTGGGGATACCCTTTGCAGCTCAACGACTTCTCCACGAAGGTAAACAACTTGAGGATCATCTCCCCCTGTCTTTTTACAACATTAAGAGAAATTCATCCATTACTTTTACCCTTCGTTTGAGAGGAGGAGCTGTAGGACAATCATCCTCAGCTAAAGCGTCTTCTTACAAAGACGCAGTCCATGCTCAAATACCTAAGAAATCAGTTCCAACACCTCAAGGTCCCAAGCCTTTTCTGGTGGACAAGCTGGAGGAAACCCCCTCCATTGAAATCATGCATCCATCGTTGGATGAGCAAACCCAAAAGTTTGCAGATCATGCCATCATTTGCAGGTTCAATGGGCTATGGCCACGCACAGCAGACCTCTACCAATGGCTTCACTCTACCTGGACCAACAACTGCAAGGCGTTGTTTTGCTCAAAGGGCTTCTTCATTGTAGTGTTCGCTTTTGAAGAGGATTACCAAAAGGCTTTAACTGCGGGCCCATGGTTATGGGGCTCAGCAGGTTTATTCCTCACCCCTTGGTTCCCAGATTTCAATCCTGCCACAACAACCATCACCAAGCTCCCTATCTGGGTCAGACTTCCAAATCTCTCGGCACACCTTTGGCATTTTGCTGTATTCCAAGGGATTGGCAGCTCTCTAGGCCGCTTGCTAGACACAGATGTCTCTAGAGGGGAATTAGGCCTATACACCTTTGCCAGAATCTGTGTAGAAATAGATATGAGTAAAGGTCTCCCTGAACAGATCAATCTCAAAGTTGGAGATTTCCACTGGACTCGGACCTTGGATTATGAGAACACATCCTTTCGCTACCGAAACTTCCATCTCACAAGGCACCTTCAGAGTTCCTGTCCCTCGACGGCTGCCCAAAAGAAGAAAGTCAACCACAAACAGAAATCCAAGCACTGGTAGCCTCACGTTGCTCCCCCCATGGATGACTTTGATTTCAGTTTGGATGAAGAGGAAAAGGATGCGGAAGGAATGGAAGCAAAGCCATCACAGGATTTGCCCTCGATGGATCCTAAAGATTTGACTGTCCCTCCAACCTCACAGAAAAGAAATCATGAATCCTCCACTTCGGACTCAGACAAGGATTCCTCCCCATCGGCATCGCTCAGCTTGCAAATAATGTCGGTTCAGCAAAGTCCTCCGGAATGGGTCAAAGTTGGTAAAAAGAAAGGGAAAAAATGTCGAATAGCTACTTCTACACATGTTGGGTAGTATCCGTTGTTCTGTTCTTGCTCCTCTGTTCTTCTTGGTTCTTCTTGCTTAGTTCAACTCTCTTCTCTTCTTCTTAGGGGCCGAGATGGATAGCCTATCCTTTCCGACAGCCTATGCTCTTGGTTGTAACTGCTTATTGTACCATATTGTTCTCTTTAATAGAATTAGTCTTAAAAAAAAAAAAAATTAATAATAATAATATAATAATAGAAAAATATAATAATCATTAAAAATAAATAATTACTAATAATAAAAATAAAATAATTAAATAACAATACAACTAAAAATGAATGAATAAATGAATACTAATAATATATATATATATTATATAATAGTATATATATATATATTATATATATTATATAATATATATATTATATATATATATATATATATATTATATATATATATATATATAATATATATATATTTATAATATAATATATATATAATATATATATATATATATATATATATATATATATATTAGTTAAGATTATATTTAATAATATCTAATAGGAAAAAATTAACTAGAAATAGCGACTTAAAATAAAAAGAAGGAGAAGGACTGGAAAAATTCGAATAGAAAACCAAAGAGAAAGATGGAAAAAGAAAAAGAAAAAGGATAAAGGAAGGCTCCAGGGGAACAATGAAAGCATAAAAGATAAAAAGGGGGGAAAAACACTTAGGTCGACAGAGCAGGGATCCAACATCTACTGATCTTCCAGCCGTCATCTCTGTTGAGATTGGTCAATCCTCACTTCTAGGGCTTGCACCTGGTAACCAAGACTTCCCAAGAGGTCACCCATCCCATATCACCTCTGGCTCAAGCACACTTAACTGTGGAGTTTTGTCCAAAATTAGTCCCACTTAGTTTGATACATTTTTGAGTCCTTGCACCAAGTTTTTTTATTTGTTCCTTAAGTATCAAATCATAAAAGGTGGAACCAAAAACCTTGAGATGTCTCACCAAAGGAAGGTGGTCATACCACATTTCACATAAAATATTGGTTTTTAGAGCATGAGATGGACACCTATTCTTAATATACACCGCACATAGAACTGGATCATCCCAAAACATTAGCTAACATTTTTGAAAAACATCATTGAACGTATCATTTTTAAAATTGTCATGTTCATTCTTTTGGCTACATCATTCTGTTGAGGATTATAAGGCACTCTTGTTTGATATTGGATCCCATGTTGGAGAAGGTAGTTTTCAAATTCATTTGAAGTATATACTTTTCCATTATCAGTGCGAATAGAGCCAATATGGAATTGTGTATTATTTTCAATCCATTAATGAAAGTTTTTGAAAGTTTCAAAAGCTTCAAATTTGTTCTTCAACATATATACCCAACATATTCTGGTGTAGTCATCTATAAAAGTCATCATGTATTTATTTCCATTTGTAGAAGGAATAAACGTAGGGATGCACAAGTTAGAATGAGTATGTTCAAGCTTTTTATGTGCTCTAGAATGAGAATCATGAAATGACTGTTTGTTGTTTTTTTCTAATACACAAGCATCACATTTCCTAAGTTTCGTAGCAACAGTTGTAAAACTAGTAACACCATTTCTATTCAATAAACATAAACTATCATAGTTCATATGTCCAATTCTAGCATGTCATAAGATACATGATGGTAGTGTACCTACATCATATTGAGAATTGTATGAAAAGTTTTGTGCACGAGTAGATGTTCCTTGCAACTTCAAGTGTCTTTCTTCTTTTGTCCCAATCATGACAAGTGAGTTGTTTGATTCTTTTTTCACCTCGCCCTTTCCATCAAACATTTGAATGGATTATCCTTGCTAGTGAATGTGAACCAAGGACAATAATTTTCTCTACAACTCTTGCAGGTAAAGCACATCATGCAGAGGAAATTCAGGAAGACTAGGTAGTTTGAGCATGATGGTGACAAGTCCAGATGGCTTGAATTTTGACTTGTTTGCAAATTAGACTGCTCCATTTACATTGTCACTAATTTCTTCAAAGAAATCTCTTTGAAATTTCATGTGGCAGGTTGCTCCCAAATCAAGCAACTATGTATCTTTCGATGAAGCAAGTGAAGCATTAAACAAGTCTTCAGTTACTTTAATATTGCAATGTGCCACAATATAATGATCAGATTTAGGTTCTTTAATTTTCCCTGGATCTAGTGATTTTCCTTTCTCTTCATTCATTTCTAGTTTGATTTTGTCCCAAGAGAGATTGGATGTGGAAGCATCATGTCCATTTCCGTTGCACGGTATACAATGAAGATCTAGTCTTTCTCCTTGGTAATTTTTTCCCCCCTGTCTATGTTATTCTTATTTCCATGTCCTCTTATGCCACATTTTCCCCTTGAAGAATCATGTGCTTGATTCTTCTCTTTCTATGCAAGGCACACAACCTCTTCAGAAGACTAAGAAACTATCTTCTTCTTCCCAAAATATTTCTCTCCTTTTGTAAATTTCTCTACAAGAGAGTCAAAGCAAAACTCCTTAAGTTTTTCACTAGCTTGTAATGATTCAAGATAATGAGAATAAGTGGGATATAGTGCCTTGACAAAATTTGTGAGAGGAACATCCCTTTTAACTCTGGAAACGTCTACATCATGCATGATAGCTCTAATTTCAAAGGATAGGGCAAGGGGATCATCATCTTTCAATTCAATAATGAAGAGCTTGATCATAAGTTGGACTGCTTCAAGCCCAACTTGTGAGTCATATAAGTCTTTTAGCTTCTCTAAAGAATCAAAGGAATTTGTATATGGTGGAATGTGATGACTCACCTCTTCATTTACTGCTTTTGCAATCAACGCATAGGCCTTGATGTTCTTGTTCTCCCATATGGAGAGCTCTTTGTCAGATGTGGGATTTTCCAATGGATTCCCATTTTCTTCACCACATACTCCTTTACACAACTAATTGCAAATGAGAGTATTTTTTTATCTTTCTGGACAATTCATGGTAGTTATCTTTGCCAATCTGAACTATGCCAACTATGGAGATGAATGACTGCATTATTAAATGAAATATTGAATTTTTCTTTAAGTAGTGAAAAAATTAATATATGTCTCTTGCAAATAGCAGACTGCCATACAACTTTGTCCTTAAAAAAATCATCAAATAATGATGTAGGCTCTCAACACATATATACCACCAACACATGCCTTTAATATGAACCAATTGCATACCATTATACATGAACTGTCCAACGTATACCATCATTACCATCATACATAAACCATCCAATGAATATGACATATTATGGGTTCTTTCCCTAGTGGAGTCTTCATTTTGTTGTCCAGGAAATCGTTTCTGTGGGCAGAAAAGATCCCTCTATTCCTATTGGAGGATCTAGCAACAAACTAGAAAAATATGTGTAAACTTTCCTAGTTTATATCAGAAAATACAAAGGAGGATAGGTGACCTACCTCACTCTGATGTTAACACCCGTTGATTTCGACCTCAACCTTATCGCTTCCAACTTAAATCCTCTCTATGCCATTGTGGATGAATACTTGAAAGGAAGATCAAACAGGGTACAAGCGGTTTGAAGTGAAGATGGGACTTCTCTTGAACATATCTATGACACGACTCCGTACTTTGGCAGCATTTGACTCAACATAGGATCAGAGGTCATAATGACAATAGGGTATAATCAAATGAGAGGAAAATGGATTCCTAAAACCCAAAAAGGCATGTGATGAAGTGAGGATAACCTAAACCTGACACAAGCAACATATAAGTGTCATGTTAAGAGTGACATGTTGCCTTTATACAAAATACAGGGCATGTTTACTTCCATTTTTCCCCAATATTTTTAGCGAGTGCCTCTTTATTTTTAATCTCAAGCTTGAAGATGATACCATATTCTTGTCATATAAGTTCATTCTTTAGATCAATCCATCCTAGTATTTTTAACGAGTCCTAGGAAGGAGTAGCTCGTTCTTGTCATGGTGACAAGTCCTTCGTCATTTTAATTTTGACGAGTCCAATGGAGGGGTAACTCAACATCTTTTTCATGTTTAGAGAGTTTGAAAAAGAGGCAAAAAGGAAACTCTGGAGGTCACTTTTTGTAGATAGTCTCTCAAATCTTAAAAGGTAGAAAACAATATTGAAGAGATCTTAACCAAGTGTGACTAAGGTATTCCTTTTTTGTACATTAGTCTATCTCGGTCTAGAAAAGGGTTAAACTTATGCTGAGTGGACTTCTTTGCATTTACTTTTACGAGTTCAAAAAGGCAAGTGCTCAGCAATCTTTTCATATTTATGGAGTCTAAAAAGAGTTGAAAGAGGACTCCTCTTGGAAGAATGAGTGGTATGAAAGGATAATAAATGTTTCTGGTCATTATGGATCTACTCAAAACATGTAAATGTCAAGAGGTTGGCTAATAAGACCACTCATCATAGACGTTCCTCAGGCAAGGGTAAAACAAACAAGTGAAAGCGTATGATCAGCCAAAGAGATGGTCACGATGGAATGAAAAAACCAAGGCTCATCTAGCAAAAACAAGTTGATAAAAACAGCAATCATGAGAGGTAAAGTGGAAATGGTTTTATTTTTACACAAGCTTGAAACATGGGAAACTATGCTTGAGAATACTTGAAGATGGTTTCATTTTTTCACAAGCTTGAAACATGAGAAAAAATTATGCTTGGATTTGGTTTCATTTTTACACAAGCCTGAATAGGAGACAAACTATGCTTGGGTTTGGTTTCATTTTTACACAAGCTTGAAACAAATATAAATTATGCTTAAGATTGGTTTCAATTTTACACAAGCTTGAAACAAATAAATTATATGCTTGAGCTAAGTTTTCATGTCCCCAACATAATGACTCATTGACCATAATTAGGTTGTTTTCTACCATGTTCGACTCTGATACTTTTGAAAATAGCAACAGGAAATGCTAGAAATAGCATTGCTATAAATAGCATTTCAGGATATACTCCAACTCTGTTGGAAATAACAAAAAATAGAAATGTTATAAATAGCATTTCGGGATATATTCCAATTTTGATTTGTCCTTGAATTAAAATTCGAATTTAGTCTCACTAGTTGTTTGAGAAATAATTAATTAATTCATCTTGAGTTAATTAGTTGGAGAAACTCAAACATAAAGTCTATGTGAAGACATGCAACAATTATCCCTTTGATTGAGGAAGTTATCCCTTAATTAAATGGATAAGGATGGGTTGTATTTGAGTTGTAATTAGTTAGCTCAGTTAACTGAGTTAAGTCCGGTTAGATTAGTTCCAAACGTTTTGAGGAACTAATTGTGAGTTCAGTCAGTTAATGCATGCATGCATGCATGCAACTAGTGTTCTCCAAATAACTGAATATTCTCTCATAAATAACTCATGCATGTCTATTTAGAGAAAGAACCAATTGAGATTAAAGACAGGGACATTGTATTATCAATTGGAGGAATTTTCCTATAAAGGAAACTCATCCGTGCAGAAGGAATTATCTCCTTCAGGACTGTGCAGTTACATTTAAGTTTAATGTTTTTTGTGAGAGGTAAATTCACACAGGTGGCAACATTAGATCCCAGGAGAAACTGCGCAAGGAAATAGGAGGCTTAGAGGGTAGAGGAGAAGGTTTGTGAGAAGCCTTTGATATCTATGAGTAGCAGAGGGATTGTAGTGAGAGCTAGATAGCTTGTGAGCTAAAGCTTTGTGTAATCCGGACATATTTCCACCTGTACGATAATACAGAGATCGGGGTTTTTTAGCTGAGACTTTCCCCAGAGTATTCTTTTGTGTTCATGTGTGATTGATTTCTTCTTCTCTATTATATGTGTTCTATTTGACCTTGCTCATAATCGATTAAGCTTTTGCAAGTTTGTTGTAGAAGTAGATTTGTATTTTGCTTTAGTAAATTGCATAATCTGTTGATCTACAGTGGGAAATTCTACATGGTATCAGAGCGAGGTTTTGTAGAAAAAGTTCTACATGGTATCAGAGCTAAGGTGATCAAAGCAGTGAATAGTATATGAAGAAGAGAATTCAAAGTAAGAAAAAAAAAAAAAAAAAATTGGGCTACGAGTTTGCAGAGTAGATCTAAAAGTTTTTGTGCAAAATTTTTAGAAACAAATAGTAGATCTAGATTCCTTGTGAAAATACCCAAATTCAAAAAAAAAAATCGGCTGAATCGGAGTACGAACGAGGGAGATACCGCTGATTAAAATCATCTCTTTTTTCTAGAAAGTTTTGTTACGACGAGAAAGATGAAACAGATTGGTGTGCTAGCGAAGAACCTGTGTGCACTTGAGGTACAAGATGCATGCAAAGCCTTGAGGAGCAAGGCAACTGTTGGAGACTTGGTGGTTGAGAGGGAGAGTACATTACCTCTCAATATGCAATGCTAGAAGAAGTCTTAAACAATTATGGAGGAGCCACAATTGGTGAAGTAGCGTCAAGAGGTTGTGGAGCAGACAACTGGAGAAGTATAGAGGAGATTGAGTGGAGGCATCCACTCATGCAGAGACCTCCAGTAGGGGGAAATTTCGATCCAAGTGGACAAAGGGATCACATGCAACCATACCTCTAGGTGGGAGGTGGGGTGATGTGACGTGATAGTCCTAAGAAGGCTGAAATAGGGGTAGGATCCTTGAGGTACCCAGCCTCTTTGATTAGACCTTGCTACAAGAGCCCTGATGAGCAATAGCAGGATTGGCTGAGTGGGTAGAGACGGATGTAGATGGAGCAGTAGAGAGAGCTACAGTGTAGGAGTACCAAGAGAGTGCAGAGCTAGCAGGCTGCATCAATGCGAGAGGCACAAGAGTTTTGCAGTAGTGCAGGATGGCACGGAGAGGTGTGCAAAGGTGTGAGATGTAGGGAGTTGTTGCAACAACACAGAGGTCAGAGAGGGAGCACTTTTCAGCTTCAAAGGGAGCTTCAGCATCAAAGGGTGTTTCTAGCCCAATAGGGAGGTTAGTTGGGAGATCAGTTACTTACTTCTCAGTAACTGAGTTGCAGTGCAGCAGTGGGCAGCATGATGCAACATGATGAGAGGAGGTGCAGTGTGGATGCAGTGTTGGGAGATAGGACCAGTAGTAGCACGGATGCATCAGGAGGAATCAGTGGGATTGATGCAGTCAGAGATCAAAGTGATAGATGCTAGAGCAGTCAGATACTGAAGAGCATAGAGGTGCAGAGTTTTCAATCGATAGAGGCAATATCAACCAGAGATTTTGATGACAGATGCATTATACTAGTTCAGGTTGGATATTTTTTGTTTCTAGAGTTGCTAGAGCAACAACACTTAAGAGCAGTGTTGCATGCAGAACATTCCAAAGGTTTAGGATTGGGTTCGAGTTGAATGCCTTTCTTGTTGAGAGTGAGTGTTGAAAATAGCAGCAAGAAATGCCAAAAATATCATTGCTATAAATGGAATTTCAGGATATACTCCAACTCTATTGGAAATAGCAAAAAATAGAAATGCTAAAAATAACATTTCTATAAATAGAATTTTGTGATATGTTCCAATTTTGATTTTTCCTTGAATCAAAATTGAGAATTAAAATTCAAATTTAGTCTCACTAGCTATTTGAAAAATAACTAATTAATTCATCTTGAGTTAATTAGTTGGATAAATTCAAACATGAAGTCTATGTAAAGATTTGCAACAATTATCCCCTTGATTGAGGAAGTTATCCCTTAATTAAGGAGATAAGGATGAGTTGTATTTGATTTTTAATTAGTTAGCTCAGTTAACTGAGCTAAGTCCACTTAGATTAGTTCCAAACAGTTTGAGTAACTAATTGTGAGTTCAGTCAGTTAATGCATGCATGCATGCAACTAGTGTTCTCCAGATAACTAAATATTCTCTCATAAATAACTCATGCATGTCTATTTAGAGAAAGACCCAGTTGAGATTAAAGATAGGGACATTGTACTATCATTTGGAGGAATTTTCCTATAAAGGAAACTCATCCGTGTAGAAGGAATTATCTCCTCTAGGGCTGCGCAGTTACTTTTGAGTTTAATGTGTTGTGTGAGAGGTAAATTCACACAGGTGGCAGCATTGGACCCCAGGAGAAACTGCGCAAGGAAATAGGAGGCTTGGAGGGTAGAGGAGAAGGTTTGTGAGAAGTCTTTGACTGTCTATGAGCAGCAGAGGGATTGCACTGAGAGCTGGATAGCTTGTGAGCTAAAGCTTTGTGTAATCCTGACATATTTCCACTTGTATGATAATATAGAGATCGGGGTTTTTTTCGTTGAGGCTTTCCCCAAAGTATTCTTTTGTGTTCATGTGTGATTGATTTCTTCTTCTCTGTTATACGTGTTCTATTTGATCTTGCTCATAATCGATTAAGCTTCTGCAAGTTTGTTGTAGAAGTAGATCTTGTATTTTGCTCTAGTATATTGCATAATATGTTGATCTACAGTGGGAAATTCTACATGATATTAGCGCTAGCTGATCTATAGAGAAATTTCTACAGATACATCTATTCACGTGGTGAGATTCATACTTTGGTTGGATCGAGACAGAGATGAAGACCCTGGGTTTCATCTTATAAATCCAGGATGCGTGGAGTTATTAAGTATTCATGATTGTACACATGATCCCTTATATTTGGATGGTTGCACCCATGGCGTGGATTCATACACACGATCCCTTCTATTTGGATTGTTGTGCCCATGTCGTGGATTCATACACATTATCCCTTCTATTCAGATGGTTGTGTGCCTGCCATGGATCCATGCACATGATCCTTTCTAGTTGGATGGTTGTGTCCATGCCGTGTATCTGTGTATTGTTAGATGCTTACACTTTGAATGTACTTACATTAGCGATGTTAAATATATTGTATAATGTTTGATTTTTAGGTCTCCTGATGGTGGTTCTCCAAATTCCTTCCCTTGATTTGTAATGCATTTCAAACATCACTTCCCATTCTAACTTCATGCTTTAGGGGGAATCCGTTATACAATATTTTGTCGCACTCCCAGTCTCATATCCTAAGTGTCGCACTTTGTGTCATCAATGTCACAAGCATCCCTGAAGGAAGAAGAATACTTGCCTTGAAGAAATTCTGAAGAACTTGTCCAAAACCTTGTTTTCCAAGCACAGTGCTACTTTTAGTAGACAAACCCATGCTGGTAACATTTTTTCTAACTAGTGGCTACCATTGGCAACATGCCTTTTGATAAGAAAATCTACGTTGGCCCTCTTTAGACAAATTTTCCTAAAATGGAGGAGAAGCTTCTCCTATTAGAAGTCTTGAGAACGATGAGTTGGTTGTAGTTGAATGAGGATTAGAGTGAGACCTCCCATTCCTGGTTCTTGATACTACTTTCATGGATCTTCCCTTTGAAATGTGGAACCTCTCCCTCCTTTTATGGATCCTCAACTCCCTCTACTTCCCTATAAATCAAACCCCTACCATCTACTTTTGGTTAGCTACTAGTTGGCTATTGCTTGGTTGCCTTCCTATGCTGAAACTATGCCCAAATTCTTCCCATGTTGCTAAGGAGAAAGGAGTGCTTGAAGGTCTTTGCTAGGACTTGGAAACTCATCGAAAGGAGGCTTCCAACATCAAGGCTTAAGTGGTTGTATGCTTCCCTTACTTTCTATTAATAATACATTGTGTTTACTTTCCATAAATGTGTCTATCATTGCTCATTTAGTGTGATACTCCTTGATTTGTCACATAGTTTATGTTAGATTGAATTATGCTATGTATGTTTTGTTGTCTCTATTTGATCTTCCTTACATGTATTCATCCAAAACGGCATAGAGAGGATTGGACTTGGAAGCGAGAAGATCGAGGTTGACATAAATGGGTGTTAGCATCAGAGTGAGGTAGGTCATCTATCCTCCTTTGTATTTTATGATATAAACTAGGAAAGTTTGCACATATTTGTCTAGTTTGTTGTTAGACCCTCCCATAGGACTAGAGGGATAGTTTTTGTCCGCAGAAAGGGTTTCCTACACAACAATTTACCTCAAACAACAATATTTATGGGAAAGTGTGACAGTTAAGTCTCATTTATCTCAAACAATTGTGCATCCTTATCTTATGGAATGTCTTATCATAAATATACCATAAATCATCTTGAGACTAGAAACTGTAAAGGCTACATAACGGAAAAATAATATGATAAGTGTGGGATGCGGGTGGTATGAATATCATGCAAACTATCATACATGGAGGTTATGCAGGATGTGAAGGTGGAATTTAAGTGGAGAAAAGGCTATTGTTGTTTCTCCTCATAGTAATCAAAGGGAAATGAAACATAAACTAAATGTACCGCATGTGGGATAATATAATAGTAAGGCTTGTGTGGTCCTTTGTATGGAAAGTGGAACATAGAGTCCATAAAAAAATTCTCTACATATACAAAAAAAAAGCTCAAGAAAATGACTAAGCACAGATTAAATACAAGCCCTATGATAAATAATGGGAAAGTGATATGATTTGTATGCAAAATGCAGGAGATAGTAAGATAAAGAAAAAAAATAGCTTTCCGCATGTACAAAAAAAAAAAAAGTAAAACAAGAAATTAAAATTATACAATCATCTCACACATTTTAATCTAAAAAAATCTAACTTATTAAAAATATAATTTAAAATATTATATTAAATCAATAATAATTTATACATAATTTTAACACAAAATAATTATATAAAATATTATTTACAACTAAAATTTGAATAACAAATTTCGTAATTACATAATCTCCCGTATATTCTAATTTTTTTATAATATATATAATATATATATATATATTATAATATATATTATTATTTAATTTTTCAATAACTTCTATCAACAACATTACTAAATCTCAGATGTACTAGAAAAGGCTACGACTATATGCAAAACAAATGCATCCCAACATAGTGGTAAAACATGGATAGTGCCTTAAGGACCAATAAAAATAATAAACAATAAACAACATTTAGTAATTTGACAATCGAACATAGGCAAAAAGTGATTGATATGAAAAAGAATTGGAACTTCCAAAAAAATTCAAATACGACCATGGACTTTTTATACCCTTGCTCCATGTGCCTTAATTAATCGAATGAAAAATTCAAATACGACCATTGACTTTTTATACCCATGCTCCATGTGCCTTAATTAATCGAATGTTTATTTTATATATTGGTTTATAGGATGGAGTAACAATCATAAATTATGTTCAGGTTTTAAATTTAAAAATTTAGTATGTCTAACAAAAGTTTTTATAGGGCAGAATTTTTTTGACTTCAGAAAATTGTAACATCTTTAAAATGACGCTAGAGAGGTTTTTTGAGAAGGAGAAAATTACAACTCACAACTTTTATAGTCATGAGTTAATACATTTAATTCAATGCGCATTTGCAAAGTGTAAAGTGCAAAAATTAAAAGGTCTGAAACAAATTGCTTTTTGGTTAATTCTTGGTTTGATGAGGAATGAAAAAAGGCAAGGAGAATGTGGAAAGAATCAAACAAGGATAACATAAAGCTCAAAGCTTACAAGCAGTTATTAAGCAAGAAAAATGTTGATTTCATGGTTTCAAGGAGGGAAGAACTAATCTTCCTCGGGAAAAATAATCCCAAATTATTTTGGAAGGAGCTCCAATCGGGAAAGATACAAATTGGAAATAATATTACAACTTCTAAATGGTTTAACTATGTAAGACAACTCTATGAGCAGGTTCCCAAGGTTGACATCCCCACCCCCCCACACAAGGAGCTCCAATCGAAAAAGATACAAATTGGAAATAATATTACAACTTCTAAATGGTTTGACTATGAAAGACAACTCTATGAGCAGGTTCCCAAGGTTGATGCACACCCCCCCCCCCCCCCATTGGTCAACACTGATACTGAACTCTTCATGGTACAAGAGGTAGAGACCGGTATCAAGAAGTTGGGTGTTGGAAAAGCAAAAGACTTAGCTGAACTCAAAGCAGAATATCTAAAGTGGGGCTCAAAGATTCTTGCACCTCACATTACAATAATCTTTCACAACATCATACAACAAGGGCTCCCCATAGATTGGACAACTAGTCTCACAATATCTCTTTTCAAGAGCGGTGATGTCAATAATCCCTCCAATTATAGGACCATCATGATAAACCCTTTGTTTGCAAAGGTATTTGGAAGCATGCTAGAAAAAAAATTAGCAAGTGGACAAAAGAAAGAGATAAGCATGCTAAAGGGCAAGCATGTTTTAGACCTAAACATTCCATAATTGATCATTGTATAACTTTAAGGCACATCATTGAAAAAATTGGGAGAAAAAGGAAGAAGTCTTTTGTTGCTTTATTGATTTCAGAAAAGCGTTTGACTCGGTTCCTAGGCATAAGCTTTGGCATAGAATGGAGGAACTTGGGGTTCCTAAACATTTGAGAACTGTTGTGCATAGGCTGTATGAAGAGGTGAAGTCAAAATTAGAATTTCAGCAGGCATTTTTGAAAGTTTTAGAAGTGATATCAAGGTCAAGCAAGGTTTCTTACTGCCTCCCACCCTTTTTGGTTTATATATCAACAAGCTTGAGGAGTGGTTAAATTCGCAAGGGGGTGATGGTATCTATTTGGGCAAGTTTGTTATAAGGCTTCTTTTGTATGTAGATGACCTTATTCTGATTTCTAAATCGGATCTTGGTTTGCAAGAGCACTTACTATCCCTTGAGCATTTTTGTAGAAGTGTGGGGATGCAAGTCAATATCAACAAAACGAAAGTAGTGGTCTTCTCTAAGAAAAGAAAACATAACCAACATAAGTTCTACTTTGAAGGCAAAATTCTGGAAGAAGTTGCGGATTACAAATACCTCGGAATTGACTTCAACAAAAGTCTAAGCTGGAATGGTTGTAGAAAGAAAAGAACTTTGGGGGTTGGAAAACATTTTATGCTTTTCAAAATAGGTGTAGAGAGACAGATTTATGGGATTGGAAAACCACTCAAACTCTTTTTGGGCTTCTAGTGATTCCGGTGATTCTTTATGGTTGTGAACTATGGACTAGCAATACATCCGACATGTAATGGAGACAAATTGAGAAAATTCAAAAGCGTTTGATTACAAACAAATTTAAGATTAAAAGTACAGTTCCTTATGATATCTTGTTAAGTGAAATAGGGGCTACTCCTATTGAAGCAATTGCTATGGTGCTAGTCATAAGGTATTTAAAAAAAATTGAGCAAATGGAAGAGGGTAGATGGCCTAAGGTTGTCTTTAATGATAGATTGTGCAAGAGAAAAAAAACTTGGATGCAACAAAATAACAAATGGTTTAGTAAATGGAGGTATTTGCTTGATTGTGTGTCCCATAAACAACAAAGAGAATTAAAACTTTTTGTTATGGAAAAGTTCCCACAAACGTACCTTTGGGATAAGGAGCTTAGGAAGAAAGAAGAATTACTATATTGAAGTGTTTAATCCCACTCATAGTAATCAACCAAAAGCATACATAGAGGCCAATATCTCTTGGAGAGCCAAAATTCTTATTGCTCAGTTAAGGACTAATACTCATCAACTCCATTGTGAAACAGGGCACTGGAAAAGGCCAAAGGAAGTGTGGGAGGAAAGAGTATGCATTTTTTGTTCTTCTGGAAAAGTGGAAACAGAAAAACATTTCATTTTAGAATGTGAGGCCTTCAAAGACAACCGAGCAAGTTATGCAAATATGCTGGCAGCTAGCTCTTGGGATAATCATATTTAGCGAGGGGTTTGTCGAGAAGGTGTGAGCATTTATTTTGAAGCTTCACAAAAAAAGGACTGAATACATCAAGCAGATGAAGAAGCAATCTGTCCTATAGGTTATCTTTAGCCTCATAGACGTTAAAATAATTTCTTCTTTTTCTTGATAATAAAAAGTTTGAAATATTTTAATGGTCAATATATCAAAATAAATATATAACTATAGGTTTATGTTTCTATTACAATCATAAAATAATGTTTCACTTTTATATCTTTCCGAGAGGTTTTAATTTTAATTTATATTTTTTGAGGTGGATTGATCCTGTGTTGGAAAAATTTCAATGGTCGATATATCAAAATAGAGCTATAACTTGTAATTGTGGTTTTATGTTCTATTTTAATATTAAAAAAATTGATATTAATTTAAAAGTTATATTAATTTTTTTTATAAATAATTATTAAATTAAAAGTTATAAATAATAAATAAATAAAAATATAAATATTTATTAATTTAAAATATGATTTAAAATTATTTTTATTTAATTAAGAATTTGTTTTACTATCTAAGGACATCCAAGAGGAGGAGAAGTTTTTGCTTGGCTTCAATAATAATGGGCTTAACCACTTTTATAGATAACAATTAATAATAAATGTATTCATGGCCACTTTAACAATCAAATTATAATAAGTTTTCCTATTACTAAAAGAAAATAACATAACATTTTTATGGAAAAAACAGGGTGAGAAATTCAAGAATAAATAAAATTTGTTTTTAATTTTATGGAAGAAGTGTCCTATTAATGGATAAATTGTTATTCAATCCAACATTGAGGCCAGTCTAACTTAGTTGTGAATTTTTATTTTTTATTTCATTTTATGTAAATTATGATATAGATTATAAAATGGTTCAAATTTGTTAACCATGTTTTATATAATAGAGATTACAAACTTGCTTCTTTCTCTTCCCTATTATATTTCCTCCACACTCATTATGCAACATTAATGGATATTAAAGTAAGTGAATTATTTCCATTCCTATTACATTTAAGATTAGATTTAGGGTTTTGTGACTCCAATCTTTATAATTTTTTAAAGAAATTTAGTGGATTTATATCTTAGGTGGTTGGGTGGATTGTTTGTTCTCCTCCCTTTTTAGGTACAAATCCCACAAGTGACATGTTGGCAAGATCAACTTCAATACTAAGACTAAGATCAAATCTAGTTTTCCACTATAACCCAAGAATATATCTAAAAAAGATAGCAAGGGCAATGACTTACTAATTTACATGGTTTAAAAAAAAAATCTATCATGAATTCCCACACATTACTAACTCCAGATATATAATTCATGGTGAAGTAACATGAAAACCACATAGATTTGAGCAGAATAATTAAATTGTTACCTTGTTAGAAACATAACTCACTCATAAAGACTTTATTTCATAAAAATAAACAATTATAAAAAAATTGTCAGCATAAATGTAACATAGATCTCAACTACATATGTCCTCAAGATCAAAGACCATCCAATACAATTACTTTAACCTAAAACCTAAAAATTTACAATTTTGATTCATTAATTAATTAGGTTGTTATTTTTGTTT